>RXPK01000500.1:0-115733 GCA_004143645.1 Protaetia brevitarsis | reverse complement strand
TGCTGGACACGAGTAAAGAATTACCTTGAAGAGATACTAAAACAATCAGGAATCATACACAAAATGATTACAGCAGATTTATAACTGGAATTTATTTTAAGCAATAATTTACAATATTTTCAATGCTCCTTGTGTAGGAAAGATTGTGGAAAAGTTGAAAACAAATTCCTATAAATTCTCAATAATCATAATGCTTATAAATTGTAATGTAATCGATACAAGAATAATATGTACAATCGTTGCTAAATCCATTAATCCAATCCGGACAATTTCCTCCATACAAAATACCTTTTCTCTACCTTGACCATCCGCGGGGCTAAAAAAAACAGAAGACGTACGAATGCGAAACGGAAATAAATAACAGGTTGGAAGCGGGCAGAACGCGTCTGCCGGACCTTTTGTTTTTGTTCGGTGGTTGGTGTTTTGTTCTGCAGGCAAACGGGATGCACCTGCTAAGACATTCCACGCATGCAAGCGACCTTGTAACAGGTGCATCAGACGCTAGTGTGTGTTTGTACAATTCGGACGTATGTATAACATGCACGCGTAAATATGGCAACGCCGCAGGTGGTTAAGTGGTGCTACCGTGCGCAAATGAGGACCAAATTTTTCGATTTTCGCATAATGTGTGTCTTATCGCGTCTTAAGCGATGGTGGCGTCTGCTTTTACGACTGACACTCCCATAAGAAACTATGAGATTGGTTTGGCATGTAATAAGTCATACATCATTAAAACAATAATAATAATAATATATCTATTTAACTAACAGGAAATACCAATAAACTTCGGCTCTCAAATTCTTAATCTTCAAAACAATGTACATTTCGTTAGCTAAGCTAAACATCTTCAGGTGTACATACAAGTGTATTGTCAAATACTAAATGCGTAAATATAAGTAAGTATATCCTAGGCTACAAAAATGAATCATGAGGACTACTACTACTATATTCAATAATTGGCATAACTTTGAAAATCTTGAATTTTTCTTAATTTTTTAACAACGTTGCTTTTGATAAAATTCCTTGAATAGATTAAATTAACGAAACTGTGCATGGAACAAAAATATCTTTAAATTCAATAATAAGTTTTATAAACAAACATTTGGAACTGCAATGGGTAACCCACTCTCTCCTTTTTAGCAAACCTTCTTCCTAAATTTATTTTGAAAAAGATATTATAAGTAAATTTCCTTCTTTCCCTAAATTGTGGATTAAATATGTAGATGATATTCTTGCTGTAATACATTTGATTTTGTATAAGATATTTTCCTTAATTTCATTAATAATCAGTATCCGTCAATAAAATTTACGTTTGAAATTGAGGAGCAACACAGTTTACCATTTCTTGATTTATTACTTATGATTAAAGATAATACATTCCACTTTGATATACATAAAAAGCCACACACACAAACAATTATATACACCATTATCTTATACAAGCTATAAACAAAAATGCACAACATTCTTTTCTTAATAACTAGATTATTGAACATACCGCTTTCGGAAGATAATTTTAAAAAAGAATTAGAATATATATATCATATAGCAGAAATTAATGGTTACAAGAAAAGTGTGATAGATAAAATTAAAAATAAGTTAGAAAATAAGAGGTTATTAAGATATATATAACTACACTTATTCCAGTGAAAAATAGTGGAGAAAAGGTTTTGCAGATTTAACTATGATAAATTATGGGTTAACCAGATATTAAACTTGTGTAAAAAATACAATCTTAGTCCGGTTTTTCAAAATTCTAATACTTTAAGAAATAAATTAAAATTTAATATTGAAATTATTGATTTTAAAAAATGTTCTGGGATTTATAAGATCAAATGGGGTGTTGTAATAAGTTATATATAGGCCAAACAAAAGGAATGCGGAGATTAGATTTAAAGAGCATTTATATTCATATTAAGAATCACAATGCCGATAAATCCGCTTTGGCGTATCATTTTGTTAATACAGGACATATTTTTTCAATTGATGATTTAGAATTAATTAAGTCTTCAAATTGTAAGAATCTTAATATGTGGGAAGCTATTTATATTAATAGCTTGCTCAATACTGATTTAACACCCCTTAATTACAAATATTTAGAATTTATTGAATATAGTAGTCCTGATGATTAATTTTTGTAGTCTAGGATATACTTACTGTATTTACGCATTTAGTATTTGACAATGCACTTGTATGTACACCTGAAGATGTTAGCTTAGCTAACGAAATGTACATTGTGTTTTTGAAGATTAAAGAATTTGGTAAGACCGAAGTTTATTGGTATTTCCTGTTAGTTATCAGTATTCTCACAGTGCTCGATTTACCTTCTATTTAATTAATATATCTATTTATAGGGATCATACAAATATATTTCATATTTCCCAAAAAGGCCAAATCACCACAATAGTGCTCTTCCTCTGGCCTTGAATCACATCCAAATTTCATTGGTTTTAGCCAAAAATACCTTTGATTTGAACACATGTTTAAATTTATCCTTCGCTTCTTTTATTACAACGTTCGTCTTCAACGCACATCCTCTTCTTTGATATCTGTACTACCTTCTATTCTATTTTCCGTTAAAAACCCAGAAAAATGCCAAGAAACCAAAGACAATGTATCTGTCAATTTGACATTATTTTGCAATCCCAATATGCGTATGTGCAAACACTACAGGTTTGTTCGAACATGCTGTTCGCGAACGAGTTCTCCAATCAGACGACGCTTTTCATTTCGCGAGAAACTTCAATCTGTTCTCTGATTGGTTCACATGATCCACGAACCGTTCGCGAACTGCATGTTCGAACAGCCCTTATACATGCACATAGTTCAGCTTCCTTTGGCAGTAAAAATCACTGCGCAGAAAAGTTCATTAATCTCTACATATTTCTCTCGAATTTGAATGACGTCATTACTCATAGAATATATGCTCTCCTGAAATTTCCCTAACTGGGATAGAATTACATTTATTATCACAGCCAATTGAAAATCAACTGAAACGAATGTTTAATTAAGATTAAAACAAAATTATATTTACACGCAATTTACGATTAATATTATGTACTAATAACGTGGGTTGACTTGAAGTTTAGTTCTTGATAGTACAATTAGTGTGCATCCCAACCAGCATCAAAGTGACAGGAACAGAGACTGGAACTTCGACTTAATAATAAAATTGTTACATAACTGTTACTAAATTTCTCTGACTTAATAGTAACAGTTACCCCAATTTGACCTTATATTGGTAGTGATCTAACCATTTTGCAGTGCATTAGATCGTGTATAATATCCATAACTTCTTAGTAGCTGTTAACGTACTTAGAACCACATGGTGACCATGGAAGAATTCATCCCGCGGAATTAAAAAGTATTAGTTATAATAAATTTATAGGCACTTTTCGAGAGGTTTAGAAATTTTGTGACGTATGGGTCGAAGGGTACGGCCTTTGTTGTTTATAATGGGGTTATTGAGATGCATAAATCAAAAGTTTAAATTAGGGGATCATTGCGATATGTGATACGCAAAAATTACATCCCAAATTACCGACGATCTATACTTACAATCTTTCACACCAGCTAACATCACCAAAGGGTTTCTAAAGAAGGCATTTGGCCAATAAATTACCCTAGTGTTTACTGATGATGATTTTCTAGCAATTCTATAATTGATCGTCCCTGTTTCAATTTATTACCAAACTGTGAAGTATCTCAAATTGATCTACCCTTTGGAATCTTCTACTATTAATGAAGAATCTGTCGATATAGTAACCTCTATATTAATAGAATTGTAATTGTAGTTTTTCAAAAACTAAGTCTTGCAACGAAATTCTTCAGGGATTGCAACCGTATCCTAAAACTGAAGCGCGCCAAGAAATAAGGCCTGTTCCAAATATATATACCTGTTTAGAAGAAAAAAAATCGAATAGAGGAAGACTTGACAAAAAGAGAAAAAGAGTTGCCCACCATCTTTTCCAAGGTATATTGGATGATGAGAGCATATTCTTAGCAGATTACATTCTGGTGAAGTTTGCTACTAAGAAAACCATAAAGTGCTATGTTGGGGTAGTTTAATAAGAGGTGACTATTGTGGACTTAAGAACCGGTGCATGAGGTAAAATTTTTGCGCAAGAAAGGCGACTAGGATTTGTGATATTTAAATCAATTGAAAATCAATGTTTTGTGTTTAATTTAGCTATGTACGAATGCGCCCCATGTATTGTTCGGAAGTGTCCCGGTGTGGGGCAGATTCGGACAAATGCTATTTTGGGAAAAAGACATATTCGAGAGAAAAACCATGCAACATTATCGTATTCTTATATAGTACGTCATACAAAAATGTGTACGTATTAAAGTGTATATGAGAAACTTTTCATACCCATTAGATAACAATATAATCCGTTTTAAAGTTTATTGTCCGAACATGCCCCATTCTCCTCTACTACAAGCTGAGCTAAACTACTTTGCAAAAATAATAAAATGTAAGGGAGACTTTTTTATTTCTAAGATCAGAAATACTAAAAGTCACCAGTCCGCAATGAGATCATTAATTACTTTATTCACGTCGCTGTTAGTACAATTTTCTGCGGAAATGGACGAGGACTCGAGACGAGACGACGCTCCTAAAAAAAATGTATAAATAATATTAATAAGTAAATAAGTCTGCACTTTCTATTCTGGCGAGAAGATCGTTCGTTCGTGTCACGACCGACGACGACGGTGCCACAATATTTAGGTTAACAACGCCCACGTCACAAACGGCAAGAAGTGCTGTTCGCGCTTAATGGAGTATTGTGATGCGAGATATCGGCAAAAATCCACAGCGGATCCGTTACGGTACGATAGATATGAGTGGAGAGACGTGGTATTGTCGCGACGACACGAAATATTTATCGATTCCATCGAATAAAAGACGAGGCAGAGCAACTTTCTGATGTGTTTCACACAAACATATGTAAGGGCAGTCCAGATATCGTTTGGGATGCTCTTGTGTTTTTGTTTTTGAAACAGTCACACATGACACTGAGAAAACTAATTAAAAAAGGAGATTTACGATGCCGACGGCCGCCATTTGTAATTGTATACTTGTAATCTATTTCCAAAAATTATATTTAAGTGCATTCAACAACATTTCTTCACACTTTCAGACATTTTTCATTATAATTTTCATATCGTTCTACAGCTACTGGAGGCTGATGCGTAAACAATCTCTTTTATCTCTTTATCAAAAAAGGTATATCTAAGTAAGTCATGACTAGAGACCAGATTATATGCAAAGAAAAACTGGAATATATGCGCATATATATGCAACGATTTTTTGAGAAAATATGCATAAACCTGGGGCAATATGCAAAAAAATTTGCGACAATATGCAAAATTTTTACATAAAAATAAATAAGAGCAGAAATTTAAACATTAACTTTATTGCACAACATTTTTCACAACATATTTCTAAAAGAATTTATAATTAAATGTTTTTCAAAATTGTGTAAAAGAAAGTTTTGTCTTCTATCAGAATACATATGTTTCGAAATAGAAAGCTTCTTTCAAACCACAGATGTAATTGGTGCATTTTTTAACTTTGCAATACATTCTAAACTAAAATTAAAGTCGAAAATCATTTACTGCTTCATCTTCCAAATTTTCTTAACTTCTTCAATTTTTTCAATTACGCCGCATTTTTATTTTATTACTTTTTTAAATTTATCGTATATAGAATTACCTAATGTACCCTTAAACCTTCTTACATAGCATATCAAATTCGTCTACTATTTCGACTGATTCCGAGAGCGACATCCCTTGCGCGTTTCTAGTTTTAGAATGGAACTTGAACAAAGCTATAATTTGACTTAATATACAAAAGGTTTTGTATCAATTCTATTGATGTTACATCTTTTTACAGTTTTCTTAGAGCAATGCAGTAACACAGTAATTTCAAGAATTACATTTTTATTCGTTCAAATTATCGGCGAAAAAAAATTGCAAGCCTCTAACCATGTACCCCATCTCGTAATAATCGGTTCAGGAGGCAACTTAACACCGGAAGTCGCTCCTTATAAAATTGGATTCGTAAAGGTGCTTTTAAAAATACTTTCTTGACATTGCTAATTAAATCATTAATAAAGGGAAGTGATTCCTAATGTCTTCGACTACACAATTGAACCCATGAGCTAAACAAGTGGTATGAATAATGTTACTATAAAAAAATTTAAATTTTTGCGCGGCTTTTATCATATATGGTGCAGCGTCGGACAACATTAGTAAAATTTTTTCACAAGGTGTACTTCCAGGTAAAAAAGAAATTTGATAAACCTTCTTGAACGAATTGGGCAATTGTCACATTATTTGTTTTTGAAGTTCTTTACAATAAATTAAATATCATTTACTACAATATCTTCATCAAGAATTCCTATTAACAAATGGGCAATATAACGGCCGCACTTATCCGTACTTTCATCTACCATGATATAAATAAAATTTATTCCCTACAATTGTTGAATTTTGCTATTGTTTGTTGGCAACAAGATGACATAATTTTTTTCGTAAGGTACTTTCGTCAAGTATATTATGTTTGCAATATTTTTGCAGAAATGATTTCAAATTAACATTGTTTAATCTAGCTAATGGTATGTTAGACGAAATTAATGCGTTACACAGATCCGTATTATATTCTTCTTGTTCTGAGTTTCGTGAAGTTGATGCTACACATTGACGTATAGATTGCTGCACACATGCGGATCGCT
This sequence comes from Protaetia brevitarsis, assembly GCA_004143645.1. Lineage (NCBI taxonomy): Eukaryota > Metazoa > Arthropoda > Insecta > Coleoptera > Scarabaeidae > Protaetia > Protaetia brevitarsis. The sequence continues at coordinate 108,996 of RXPK01000500.1, read as the reverse complement.
TTAGTTTTTCACATTTTCCAATATGTGATGGAGTTTTAACGTGTTGATCAATCAGGTATTTTCTCTCAGAAGACATCTACAACAACAATTGTCATTTTATATCAAAAGTTAAAGAATTTAAAAACAATTGTAAAGCTTTTAGTAAAATTAAACTTACCAGTTACTGCAGCTCAACAAAATATGTTGTCGCCATCCTTTACCAGTTCAGGATATGGCTTAATCCATAAAGAAATTTTGTAGTAAGTAAGCAGTAAGTAGCAGTATTTAAAAACGTAACACAATTGCATGCTGTTTCGCTCAAAGATATTCAATGAATGAATAGTTTATTTGGGAATTAATAATAATAAAACGTATTTACCACATCCCTTCTGCTAGGTGAAATTAAACACGTGCAGTTCTTGAAAAAAAGTATTAGAGAAACCAATGTAAAAGATTTATCGTTCTGAGAATTGTCGGTTGTCGATCTACATTAGGAATTACTAGGAATTTTTACTAATAAAAGGATAAGAAAAGCTTAAATGTGCAATATATGCAACTTTTGTAAAATATGCATAGAAATCCTAAATATGCAATATATGCAATCACATAATTAGCGCTAATTAACTTCAATTAGTGTAATACGTCTACATATAGACTATAATTAGAGATATGCAAAAAATAAAATATATGCACTTTGAATATAATCCGGTCTCTACTGATGATTCTTTCAAATGTTAAATTGGCTAAATATGATGAATTAAACAATTTAATTCACATAAAAACGTAAAACATTACAATCATAGGTATACCACGGCGGTCGCACCAAACCTGTTACATCGTCCCTTTCCTTCTTATTACAATAATAAACGATTTAAATTAATGCACCGCTGACATCATTCATTGTATGCAATTAGGTGTTGCCCGCGCGCTTACATAGGAAAGGATACTAGGAAGTACATTGTGTAGGCAATAGCACATACGAAATGTAGATGTTCCTATAACGTCTATGTATTATTTATGTCGATGTATCTCGTGTTGTGGTGGGGACACTTTACCGTAATTAAATCTCTATCCGAATTGAGTAGGTGATATAAATTCTATGGTTGAGCGCTAGCTGTAGTGTACTCGTGTGCCACATAATCAACCATTATAATAATATTTATAGACCTGTTTCTTATGGCAGATAGTTAGAGGGAAGCACTCGCTAAAAACATCAAACGTTCCAATCCTACTACACGCTATGCTTTTTTTTTGGTTGTTGATGTCTATAGTTCAATATATAGTTGTTTATTTGTGTTTTATCTACATCGCATACTGTTCCTATAATACTAGTTACTACTTTTTGTTTTTGTTTTATTGTTTACTGGTAACACATAAGTGTTCTATGAACATTAATTTCATTTCTGATGTTCTTCAATCGCAAAAAGAGATGTCATTTGTATTTGCAGATGTACAGTCGGTCGCTTCTTTAATGTCATGCCCTACGGAGCAGATATTAAAACTTTTTCCTTGCTGCTTCAATCTATGTCGAGAATCTAAATATTTCCGTCCTTAAAATAACAACCCTAAACGCAATTAAATATATGACCTTCTTTTGATAAATACTTTCTTGCGTAGCAACACTCTGCTCAGTTTTACATCAAATGCAATAAAAGCATACAAACCATACACACTTAACGATAAGTACTAGCATTGTTTAAATATATCTAGTTAGTCAACGTAATGCATTTTCGGAAAAAATAAAAGTATTGCTCAGGGAAGTGGTGCACTCCATCGGTGAATGTAAATTGATTTGAAAACGTGATAAATATAACAAGTATCTCGGTCAGAGTGAGAGACAGATTTTGTGTTTTATCCATCTGCGGAAACGACGGAATTCGTATCGGTGATTTACTGGCATTGGCGAATTTGTGTGGCCTGGGAAAGGGAGGGTTGGATGCATGTGACGGCTGTGATGACGCCCCTCTGCGATATTCTCGTGTTGTTTAACATTAGAAGATTAGAATTCTGAGGTATTTCCGCTATAAATATAATGAAATTGAAAGTATATTGCAAGGCACGTTCTTGTTGACAAAACATTAATTGAACAATTTTCTAAATTGAGGTTTTTTTTTTTTAAGAATAAATATTTAAACATTAAAACAAAATCACTGAAAAGAGAAAAGTTAAATCTAAAAGGACGAAAATTTGCCGAGAAAAAAAAAACATAAATCTACTTCTCAACTTTTATTTTCTTAGTTTTTAAATTAATAAGTTGTTTTGTAACTTAATTTACTTATATTTATTATATATAATAATCAGAAAATTAAAATTATTGACAGAAATGCTCGTTTATTTTGTGGCTGTAGTTTGAAGTCATATATATGAATCGCAGGCATTAGCAGAATATTCGATTTTCTAGAGTGAGTTTTACATGATTATCAAGAGTTGATTGCAGCCATGTAACGCTTCTTGGCCAAAAACACATTTCGGGTGGCGAGTGATGCATCCCAAACAGTAATACCGTATGATAGTCTATTGTGGATATTAGCATAACAAAACGATAATAAAGATTTAAGATCAATTATGGTCCTGAAATCGCGCATGAAAACCCTTGTATATAATATATGGTTGGATTTATCTAAGACTGCCTAAAAATATTGTCGCCTTAGAGAGAGAAAAGAAAGTTTTGTTATATACTGCAGTATAACTACAATGAAATAATAATCTAACTTTAGATCATTTAAACTATAAATGGAAACTGTATAATCATGGTTTTATAAAATATTTTTTTATTGATTGACACACAAAAGATATAATGTTGAACGTTGTTAATATGCGTTTATAAATCTTCAATTGAAACAATCGCGAATGGACTGACATTTTAACACATTACATTTTTTATTTTGGTTTAGTTCATTCACTATACTGACAAACTTTAACTTGTGTGATTCTCAATAAAATTAATATGGTAAATACAATTTCATTTTTTTAATTTATCGACTCTTTTAATTGCAAGTGCCATGTACTATATTTACACATTGTTTCATATCTTATTATGTTATTGTAAAAAAATTGTATGTAAAATATGTATTTGTATGTGACAAAACTATAATTCAATAACAGAGTATTGATGTGAAAAGAAATACTTTTATTTAAAATAGATCGATAAAGTTATAAATATGCATTCAATGCGCTGTTGAATTAATGTCCTTGAATGTTTTTATGGTGCAGCTTAAATATTTACAACCTTTCTTACATTACCTGAATATACTTCCAAACCTTTTTTCTACATGAAGTTAATCTCTCTCAAACCCCGTATCGCTAAGCGATAATGCACGAACGATTTCCAACCAATCCGAACCTGCTTTTTTTTGTATTATAGGGTGATGTTTGATACTGCGTCTATTCGCATTTAACTACATACTTCGGACGGCGTCGCTTTTCGCCTGACGAAAATTAATCAGTTTGAACTGTGTAATAGTAATTGTGTGAATTGTGCGATTATGATAATTGGATATTCTTTACACCTGCATCATTCTTTTGCCGAAATCGGATCGCCCCTGGGATCTCATTTGAAATTTTCGCGTTGAATAAACAAAGGTATGTTAATGTATATTTGTTATTATTTATTTGGGTAACAGTGCCTGGAATGCGTATTTATATTAATAATAAATATGCGTTCTAGGTACTGTTACATGGTATTTTTGAAACGTTTATATTTCCGTATGAATATTATATTCCTTCTTAATGCATTTCCAAATCCTTTGTTTTACATATCAATCTTATTTCGTATACATCTGGCATGCAAGTTTTTTTCTCAAATTCCGCGCGCCAGAGTCGACGACGATGCGCGAACGATTCCGGACCTGCCCGAACCAATTTTCGCGCGCATAAGTCGATTTCAATAGAGCGTCTCTATTTTGCGCTTACATATTTCGAATGGCGTCGCTTTTCGCCTTACGCAAATTAATTATCTTGACCGTGTGTGTGAATTTTGTGATTATAAGAATCGGATATTCTTTCTACCTGCATCATTTTCTTGCCGAAATAAAACCACTCTGGAATTTTAGTTTTGAAATTTCTGCGCTGCGTAAATAGAGGTATGTTGGTGACGCTATTATTATTTATTTGCGGAATATTAATATAAATTTGCGTTCTACGCGTTGAAACTTTATATTTCTGTTTGAGTATTATATATTTTCTGATATTGCTATAATGTATTTCCAAAGGCTTTTTTTGCATTGTATTTTTTGTATGCTTCGTTGGACATGCAAGTTTTTTTCACAAATTCCGCGTCGGTCGAGTATGATGCACGAACGCTTCCGGGCCTATCCGAACCAATTGTAGCGCGATTAAATTTAATTTGAATACAGCGTCTCTTTTGTGTTTACATTTTTGGGATAATGTAACTCTTCCCATTACGAAAATTAATTGATTTAAATTGTAAATTACTAATTGTGAGTTGTGCAGGTATGCAACCAAGGATATCATTTCTATATACATCATTTTTTTGCCCATATACACAAATAAATTCTAGGATTTGGCATTCAAGTTTTTGTTGTGTCTTTAAATATCGTTTTTGGCAGATCCACAATGATGGGTGAACACTTCTAAATCAAACCGAATCACACATTTCGGGCAATTTTTACCGTGTATTCGTTCGGCGATTTAGATGTTTAAATTTTTTATGATTTAGAGTTGCTTAGGTAAAGCTATTAATTGACATATTGGCAACTTTTATTAAATGAACAGCTCTAAAAAATTCTTCGGTAATAGAATGATATTTATAAGTGCTAAAATATCTTTAACGCCTAATTTAGCATTTTTTTAGTGTTAACTTTACTAATTATGTCATTGTTATTCCAGGATAATCTGCAAATGTATACGCTTCGGATTTCTGGACGAGGAGTTCAAGGAAGAGGAGAAGAGGACCGAAGAATGGATTGGACGAAGGAAGATTAACCAATAAGGTATTTATTATTTTTTTTAGTTATACATTTCATTAATTTCGGTCTTTCCCATGTTAATTTTTTTGTATTCGTGATGATGCACGAACAAATCAAATTTTAACATCTGCTTTTGGTGTATTTCTGGAAATTGATAATTTAATTAATCTTAATAAATTACTCATTATGAAGATTATTATTAATCAGTTATTAATATCGCAGGATAATCTACCCACGGAGCAATTCACCGGACTTTGGAACAATAGGAATTTAAGCAGCGGAAAAGGAGGATGGAAGAATTAGCGCGAAAAGGGAATCCAAGGCCAATCCATAAGGTATTTACTAGAGCTTAGTTATAATTGCGTGGTCTTAATTCGTGTTTTCTGTTTATCGTTTAGTGTTTTCGCGCGGTTCTCTCTAAACATCGACGGTTATGAATTCCTTAAGAATTGTAACAAGAAGGAATTAATTAATTGTAATTATTATTTGTACTTGCCTTTGTATATCTACGTATTTAGTTAAATACTGCGTTCTTTTTTTATATTTATAAGAGCTTTTAAAGGGGGGGAGCGGGAAACGCGATTTAGTAGCTACCGTCATTTTGTTTTTGTTTCTTAGTTAGCAGCTTAGGTTTTTTTTTGTTTTTTCGTTCGTACATGCGTTTAGTGGGATTGATGAATATTAATCGCGAGGTAGTAACGCGAATTTATTTTTGTTACTTTAACACTTAATTTCAATTTTAAAATTAGAAAATTAGCTTACGGCCGTAGATCTAGTCGGTGACGGGTACATCACATGTTCCTACTGGACGCAACGGATTGGCCGTAGGGTCTCGGTAGTCACTGGTGTGGGTGTGGTGGTAGACGGCAGCGAGAGTGAGGTGCTTCCAGAGTACTTTGCTAAAGTGGCTATGTCAGACGCGGGGTACTGTGAAAGATTCACAAAGGTTGACATATGTCAGACTAGTACTGTCACGAGTTCTAGCATGTGCTACCTATATCTCCTGCTAATCTCATGTTACACGTACTCACTTGCGTCACCACCGGGATGGCCGCGCCCCTACATGCCGCTTGGTCCTTCGACGGACATCCTGAGCCAGCGACCACTGATCCGACGGGCTACCGACTTTTAGTCGTTAGTTTTTTTTATTTTGGTTTCTCGGGTTTCACTTTCATATATAACGGTGGTTCGGATCTTAATACTCTTTATTTTTTTTATTATTATTTTCTTTATTATTTATTTCCATCATTTGGGGTTTTCCGAAATTGATATTCTTGACAAATATTTAGTTTACATGTAGATATACAAAGGTGCTCCATAAGATCTATTATATATCTGGCAAAAAATTATTAAAATAACGCTAAATATCATTTAAAAATTTAATTATTTTATTTTATTAGTATAGAAGAACTCAATACATAATAATTCAGGGAAAGCAAATTGTAATAGCGATCGCTTATTTCAAGGATTCGTATCGCGGATATTGATAAATTTTATTTTTTTTTTGTAAATATTTATTTAATTTAAAGCGTTGAATAGGTAGCTTTATTTCATTGTATTGTATTTCCTGCGGTTCTTCAAATGTCAACAGTTGGAAAAAAAAATTAAAACTAAAAAAGAATTCATTAATGTAAAGATTATTTGTACGTGCATTGTATATCTAGTGTACTATTTCGTTAAATGCCGCTGTTCCCTTTAATTTACATTAGATATTATAAAGGCGGAGGGCGGGAAAGCGCGATCTTATAGCTGCCCGTAATTTTTTTTTTATTTTCTTAGTTAGCAACTTTAGGTTATTTTTTATTTTTAGTTCGTACATCGTTTTGTGGGATTGATGAATGTTAATCGGTACGGTTATAAGCGAATTTTATTTTTGTTACTTTAACACTTAACTTCCACTTTAGAAAGATTAGCTTAGCGGCCGTAGATTGTCGGTGACGGGTAGGGCACATGTTTGCTGACTGGGCGCATTCGGTCAGTGGCTCGTAGGGTCCCAGGGTAGTTACTTGGTGCGGGTGTGGTTCTCACCACGCTAAGCTGCTCTCTCGTTTCTCACTGCTGCGAATTCCGCGCCCACGCATACCGTTTGGGTTCCTGTTCGGGAGCATCCCTGACTACTATCGATCCGAACGGGTGCATACCCCGATCTACGGACTTTTAGTTAGACTTTTTGTTGTTAATTTTTCGGGTTTCCTTTAGTATATGAACAGTGATTCGGATGTTAATATCTATATTTTTTTTAAATTTTTTATTTAGATCATTTGGGTTTTTTTTTCCGAATCGGCATTGTTGATAAATATTTAATTCACAGATAGATATACAAATGTATTCAATAAGATTTATTATACATCAAAAATTATTAAAATAACGCTGAATATAGTAAGAAAGATACATTATTTTTTTTTGTATTAAAACGACTGAACACATAATAATTCATGAAAAGGAAATTGTAATAGCGATCGCTTATTTCAAAGATTCAATTAGCTCGTTTTGATAAATTGTAATTTATTTGTAAGTGTATATATACGTATATAATACTGCATCTGGTTAAATATTTTATTTATTATTTAACTTATTTTAGACCGAGGGGGGTGGGGGTTCGCGGTTCTTAATATTCATTGTTAATTTATTTATTATTACATCATTTTCACAGCCTGTGATATGCCGAGCTCCTTAAGGCCTCACTTAGGTCTCGACTTATTGTCAGGTTACCGCAGGTTCAAATCTCGTTCCGGTCAATTTGTGATGACTGGATTCTTCCGGGCTCATGATGATGATTAGGGGGAGATTTGGGTCAGCGGGGGGCGCGTCTGACAAGCATTAATAGTTGCTTAGACAAACCTCTTTTTTTACTATATTTACTACCCAGCGACTGCGGCGACGACTGGGCGGTTAGACGATCTAGGTCGTATCTAGTCAATCGGGGTCTGGGACTGTAGTGTTTCTCGGTGGCGACTTGGCGGATGTGCGGAAGGCCCCTTTACGAAGGGGAGGTGCGTGGGCAGGGCATTGGTAATCCCACTCTGCAAAGGTGGTTGGTGCCCGCGGCGAACTGCCCCGTATCGTTCTTCGATCCACGTTAGCCTAGTTTCCCCGAGACGACAACACTCTTTCTTCGCCCGTGCGACTTGGCCAGGGGTTAATAACCGCCCCATCACCATGGATTCTTCTTCTGACTTCTACCAACCAATTTTTTATTTTATTTTTGAATTTATAAGTATTTTAATACAAGTTTAAAGGGGTTTTGATCATTATTTTTAATTTTTATTTTAAGTATTTATCTTTGAATAATATTCAGGGGATTTCCAAAATAAGTATTATTAAGAAACAAATATACGTATATACACACAAGATTGCTGAAATTATGTTAGTATGTAAGGTTTTATTTTGTAGAAAAATGATTCAATATTACTTAATAATAATGTTATATAAGTATATATTTGTGTAAATTATTTAAAAATAATGAATTATATCTGAAAACCACATGTATGCGTTTTATCTGATTTAGAAATAAATAAATTTGTTGTAACTCAAAATGTTTACTTATTGAATAAAACCCATCTACTCCTGTATAATATAATTCAATTATTTACTTACTTGATACTAAATTAACTTCATCACATCAGCACTGATTTGCCTTACGGCTTGAAACAGAAAAGTCAATCACCATTCCTTTTGCTAGGTGGGTATAGCAAGCAACAAATCCAAAATTGTTAGGTAAGTATAATATGCTATAAATAATAATGTTTTTAAGAAATCTTATCGCAGTTGAAAATAGAATAAATTAAAAACAAAATTAATGATTTGAAAACCAAATAAATAAGTGAAAATAACTGGTTTTGTTGCTCTATTTTAGACACTTTCCGCAAATAATAATAATTTGTTTAAGAATATTATATTTATTAATTATAGGAATAAGTCGTTGTATTATACTAGGATGACAACACGCGAAGTTAATAACTGTAGTATTTCAAAATGAACTACCATACCATATTTTCCTTACGATAAAAATTATGAAAATGAAATGATAAATATAATAAACGAGTTATTCCTGAATAATACATCATAATAGTGTTTTGAGTAAATAAAAAACAAGCCATTTGCTTAAATAAACAAACAGAGAAAATAAAAATTGTGTTCTCCATTCTTTGTAACAAATACATAATTTATTGTTAGCATTACTAGAGAATTAATTTTTAGTAAGAAAAAAAATGTTGCTACATCGAACAATTACGAAGATATATGCGATATTGACGTTAAGAGAGAGAAAGAAAGATGACCTAGGCAAATAAAAGCTTATACCAAATGCAGCAAAAATGGAATTTCAAAGATAATCATTAGAGCTGTTTTCGAGTAAATATCAAATAATAATAACCCTTAGGCCCTTTTTAACCAAAACTTTGCTGGCGCGTTTTATAAGGATACCTACCTAACGTAAATGTAAATGCTCTCGAATATTTTGTTCTTTTTGGGGTGGCCATAACCTCTGTATATGATATTTTGGGGGGGAAAATCCAAAAATACGTAAATTTTACTTTTCAATGTAGTTTATGGATTAGAACAGAAAAATATGAATTTCTAATTTACGTGGTGGGGGCATTAAAATTTATTCTTACTTTAACCCCTTACAACCCCCATCATGCACCACTGATCTCCTTATTAAACCAAAATGTCCGTATTATCAAGAAGAGCAATTTCTCTTTTAATTCAGATCCATATCTCTTCTAGTTACAAAAATATCATTAAAAATGTGTTTTTTAAAGGTATAACTTTAAGAGTATGTATATCTCCCTCACAAGTGAATCAGCAACTAAAAAAATATACCAGTTGATTAATTTTCACTGCTATACATGCTTGCAAAATTTTATCAAAATCACTTGAGTGATTTTGAGAAGACATATTTTCCCACAAATTCAATTACCGCTTCAAAAGAACCCACAGAGAAAATATATATATATTCTAACTATAAGGACATAAATACATGAGAAAATACGACAGGTAGTTTTTAAAAATATTGTATTACCGGCATCGGCAGTACTAATACTGTACCAGTAAAAATAGTTGTTTAACATCTTCACAATCGGACAGAATTACTTCCCATATCTCACATCCCTAGAAACCTGCCCGTTTCCTTCCCATGCCAAAGGAAGTCGCTATTAGCTAAAAGCGCCCTTATTCTCGTTGGGTGTAAGGACAATGCATGTTGAAATTAATGCAGGTTTAACCTGGCTGAAGAGTTCAAGTGTACGTTCTCTTGTTACAATATACATATAACATAGGTATACCCATATATATATATAGAGCTACCTGTCGTGTTCCGATACAAAAGGGCAATGGTTTGGTCACACCGTACCTAACCGCGGTACCTCGACACTTACCTACATTATGGGAAATTCGGAACAAGAAGGATTACACACAGATATACACGCAGGTATTTTTATATTTTTAACAGGAGTATCACCTGTAGGGATTTTAATTTTTCTTTTTGTAAAAATGAGTATCGCTGTTTCTTCTAACGAAATGATTTTATTTACTAAATAACCGTTTAATAATAAAAATTAACTTTCTTATTTAAATTCTCATCAAATAAATTATGCATTGTAAAGAAATGGTTCATCGTAAAAAAATCCACTTCAAACTTTCAAAAAATGTTAACGTTGCTCGTAGATAAAGTGCAAAAATGCAAAGTAGTAATATAACATACACTGTTGAAAATTTTAACACTTTTTTGACTAATTTAATAGTCAGGAGAGGTCCACACTCTTTTCGTGTTATTTTGTCGAGAACTATAGAAGTTTAAATTTGACGAGCAAAGATAGTCAAGTATTGTCTATTGCTAAGGGGTTATTTTTGTCCAACTGATACGTGAATATAAAATACTTCTAGTCACATTTTATTTGATCTAGACTAGACAAATTTACTAGCTGTTCTAACTAAATGAATGCGAATCTATGTGGATGATTTTAACACCGTTTTTCAAAACACACGCTTTTTTAATAGCAACTCTTATTTCTTAGTGCTATAATATTCTCTCTTTAAGACGTTGTCTCCATTATAAATATGCAGAACCACTCATTCAAAAGTTTTAGTTTCAACTGAACGTGCCAATTTTAAAATGTTTTTTTGAGAACCATTATAAAATTAAGTGATTGTTTATGCTATTTGATTCAAGTCTAAACTAATTGCGTAAATAAATGTTCCCAATACATCTTTAAGATTTAAGAAATCTTTTATGCCCACTGGAATTAACGTTTAATAACACGAGGTTACACTTTGCAAGTCAGTCACATTTGGTGGTTTGTTTGGATATGTTAATACGGAGAATCAAACACGAAAACAGATACACGTGCAAAGTTTGGAAAAATCAACACTAAAATATTTGACTAGCGCAAAATTAACGCCAACACCGTAATATTTTCAACAGTGTACTACTATTTTCGTCAGGGCATTCTACAGTGTATGCAGTTAATGCAAAAATACTTTACATGGTTTTCCATATCCCAATTTAATGTTACAATAATTAGCAAGATAACTACAAATGATCACACAATGTACATTTTCCCTTTTACTGAAAATGAATTAGCCTCAGTAATATGTAAAATCAAAAGCAAGCTCACCTGTGGACCAGATGATATATCTGCAAGTATTTTAAAAGAGTTTTCAGTTTTATTATTAAAGCCATTAACTTACCTTGTTAACTTATCCTTCACGTTGGGAATATTTCCGGATCGCTTTAAACTTTCCACAGTTATTCCTGTATATAAAAAGGGAAATAGTCATAACGTTACAAACTACAAACCTATATGTTTGAGCTCCAGTATTGCGAAAGTATTTGAGTAATGTATGTTAGTTCGTCTGGAGCATTTTCTGCAAAAGTACAATATTCTCAATCAGAATCAACATGGCTTTAGTAAAAATAAATCAACCCTCACAGCATTAATATCTTTCTACAACAATATTCTGAACCAAGTTGACAACAAAAAATTATCCTATTTCAATATTCTGCGACTTTAGCAAGGCATTTGAGTGTGTTGAGCATACAATACTGCTACAAAAACTGGGTCAGTATGGTATTAGAGGTAGCGTGGTAAATTGGTTTATGTCTTACTTATCCGGACGTCTACAATTTGTGACAATAGGGATTTACGAAAATTGGATTGGATATATACCGAGCTATCGAAATTCGGAAATTGTATCATTTGCGTTTACCGGAAATTTACCGGTATATGCAAACCAATTATAGTCGGTAGATGAAAATGTTTCGGTAAACATAACCTTTAAAACAACACTTGTATTCTCCTTATCTCTGCTCTGTAGTTATACGATACGTTCACTGAGAAGAATGCTCCAAATGATCCAAATGAACAATATATTTAGCATTTTATATTAATGGCAACTATATTTTTTTAATAACTACGATTAAATAGTTATTCGTTATTAATCTGCCATGCATTAAAAGTGAATAAAGTAAGTTTTCTAACACTGTGTTATAGTCTCAAGTACTAAAATATATTAGCAGGCTTAATATTTTCATACTCAAATTACAAAATATATCTACAACTAATAAACTCAGTTATTTGGCATACTATTAGTTAGTGTAAATACTAACATTAGTAGGCATAAATGAAAACTAATTAAGAATAATGGTCAGTGAGTTAGGGCACTACTAAATTTTGTATCGTTGGTTCGGTAGATGGTTCGGTACAATCGACTGAGCACTAGCATGGATTGTATGTTGTGCTTGCTCCTGGTTCAGTGTCCTGGTCGTACACGTGTTTATTTGGCTTAGAAAGGTGCTGCTAGCTACCATTCATTTAACTAATTCGTGGAAGTGACAAAGTGAAACATATAACCTGGAGTGACAGTGCACAGGATTGTGTTGCAGTTTCTTTTACGCTAAGTTGTAAGTTTATATTTTTATAAGATGGTAGCCTTATTTTTAGAGTATTTAATCTTTTGTAAAATTTTTGAATATAGCAATATGTTTTGCATGTATTATAATGACATACAAAAACAATAAAGTATGTTTTTGTTTAATATAGCAGTTTTATATTAATTTACGCAACCTCAATAATTTTAATACCTAAATATTATAAAAACATTATAACACGATCGCTGCTGATGATATATTAGTCCTTTTGAGGTGAATTAAAACAACTATTATTCACTTATTCTAAACTACCGACAGTGTATTCTGTGTAATTAACTAGATGTTATTCATGTATTGATCTGAAGAGGACCAATACTTCATGAAAATCATCATGCAAAATCATTTACAATAACTATACAAATAAATAATTTATTTGTAGTAAGTGTTATTCTACTACAAATATCATAGTTTAGTTATGATAAGTAAATCCAGGTAAGTAACAGTAGTAAGACAAAGCATTCACTATAAGTAATATAGATATTTACACCACATCACATACAGAAGCTACAGTAACTCATACCAGCAAAACAAACAATAACTCCCAAATAATGCAAAACATTTGGAATAAATGATGTTTTTTCATTTTATCAGGAAAACTAAAGTTATTTGTTGCCAGTCATCATTGTTAGAAACCGACTTTATTTGCTGAACTACTTTGATCATTTGTCACATATACAAATTATTTTTAGTTGCCAATACTAAATTTTCACTTACGGTTAGTAAACATTTTTCTCAGTGTTGGTTAGTGGCTGTTATAGTTTGAATTTAAATATGAATAATATGAGCAACGTAAGTGGGGCCCAGAACAAGTGGTCTGAAAACTCTATTAAATTGCTACTAATTCTATATCAAGAACATTTAAGTTTGTTTAAAAATACAAAAAAAAAAACTAATAAAACTATTTGGGGAATAGTTGCTGAAAAAAATGGTTCAAATAGGATATTCCGTGACGTGGGAGGATTCTGATCTTAAATTTAGAAATTTGAGAAAACATACAAAAGGGATAAAAGACAACAAACAAACTAGCCGGAGGGTTGCAAACAGTGGATTTATTTTAGGGCGCGTACCGTAAATATAAAATTGTAACCAAATGGTTAGTTGCGATTTATTTGGGGTTATAGTGATTGCCGATTATTTCAGAAAATTTACGGACATTTGTTGATGTCAAGTATGTTAAGCTTTTTTTTTTGTTTTGTACCACTTTTTAAAGATAACCACCATCGTCCATGTGGTTTTAGTGGATGCGACGCGCTTGTGATTGACCAGTTTTTATTGCATAGATAAAGTAGGTTGGTTTATGCACAGTATATGTTTCCGCAGTGGAGGGATAGAAAAATCAAAAAATCGTTATAACGAGCGAGGTTGTTTTGGTGACAACTAAAGTAACCAAACTTCAGCAACCGCGTTCGTAAATATTCATAATTTTCAGGAATCTGCTATATTATCGGGACACAAAACCGAGAAATTGGTTGCTATTTGTGAATTACGGTACGCGCCCTTAATATTTTCGAAGAGATTTTTGCAGCAGATGCAGATATTAACTCACCTTGCGTTATTAATAACTCAATAATAGAGACAAGTAATGGTGAAAGTGAATCTATTATCTGAGGAAGTGAACGATTTAAAGGTAAGTTATTGCCAAATATAATATGGATACATGATAAAATAAATGTATTTTTCTTCTTATTTTTAGAATATGACACTCAAAAGTCAAAAACCTCGAAAAAGACGTCTGCTGATGACGAACCAATGTGGCACAAAAAATATCGTGCAGATGCAGCTCAAAGACATGACGAAAAGATGCAATAATTACGCGATCTAATTAGTACACTGAAAGATAAATAGAGAAAGCAGAACAGCTTTTATGATAATAAATGTTTTATGAAAAGGATAGTAATTATTTTTTAAGTGTTTTTTGTTTTATATAAATAGAAAAAAAATATACTTTTTGTGTTTGTACCATTTAACGTACAAATGCTTGCTTAGAAAAATTTATTGTTTAAAATAATGTACAATTATTTTTTCTTAAAATTGAACTATTTATTTAAATTAAAAAAAAAAACAAAGAACTTGTGATACAATAAATGCGCTTAATAAATACATACAATACATCTAATCCTCAAATTTCAAACTAGCACCACCTCTATTCTGGTAAACATCATCAAGTTGATCCCAAACCGCTTTTTTAACTACGTTAGCCGCAATTAACTTATATCTAAGTATAACACTATCCCTCCTAGACACCGCTTCTTTCGCTAATTGATCCGTCCTCTCATTACCGATTGTACCCACGTGAGCCCTAGTGAGCCCCTAGCGACACTCACCTCATATCTAATAGCAAAAAGAATTTTTAACACAAAATAACTTTCCCTCGCAATGAATCCCATTTATAACACACTTTATATGAATATAATATTTCACGACTCAAAATACGATAAGAATCTTCACTCCCCTATTTAATTGCCCTATCGAGTTCTTAGCTTTTAGCAAAACGACAATTTTCCTATTTTACAACCATTGACTTGCGAAATTAAAGTCTTGCGCAACGTGACGATTAGTTTGGCGCCCTCTGGAACACACGACAAGCATAGAGATCTACCTTACCGACCCAATTTGTCCGCGCGATTGTGCAAAATATCAGATGCATGACTTCGATTATTATAGAACGCCTCGCAATGATACACCGCTCCGTCATTTTACTAATTCCTGCAGCCAGTTAGTCACTGCAACAATTGCGGAATATCCACCAGATAAGCATAAAATAGACATACGTATATTTGTTGTGTGTACTCAGATGCATGTGAACAATTCACGACGCGTCCGAACAAAGAAACAGAAAGGGTACCTTGGTTAGAATCGCAAAACTAACATAGAGGCGTTCATGCATAATGGCATAATGTAAAAGATATTCCGTACAAAGTGTATAGGTACATTTCGTATGGCGTGTTGGGTATTCGGTATTCCTTACAGTTTGTTATTTCTTCCGATATACGCCTGCGAATCCTTGACAGTTGCGGTTCTATACGCTGTTGAGGATAGTCAAACGGCACTAGCAGATAAAATCGGTCAGGTTCAATGCTGGGATGGTTTACAATGCTCGATTTGCCATATATTATCATAGACGGCTTCGCTACTTGTTACCGGGTATGGGAAGAACATATATCGATATGGAAACGAAGAATATATAGCCATACATGCATACTTGTGTACAGGGTATGCCATTTATCTGGTATCGATCATGATCCTAAACCAATCACTTCACGGAAAAATGTTTTATTAAATAAATAGCTCAAGAAAAATATATTAACATATGCAGATAGACGATTTATTTTCTATCAGATAGACAATATTATAATTAGTATATTTAAATCATGTCATAGATCTTAATATTCATTTTATTTCATAAGAACGCGATATATGTGTGTACATATATCGTCTAATAAATATGAAACCTGAATTATATTTTTCAAATCTTACGCAGCACACTCCTTGACATGCACACCAAATTTCATGAATCTAGATCCGTAAATAAGAAAGTTAGAGCGAATTTAATTGACCGGTGCATAAATGGACTTTCCGAGAGGGCAATATCGTTTCTGGTAAAAGTAATCACTCTGTATATAATGTGAAGTGCTTTACAGTTTTGCTTAAAGCAAAAAAATGCAATAAAACAATCTACCTTGACGCTTGTGTGATTATGATCATTTACAAAAAAGATATTTTTATTTTTTGTTTATGTTTATCATCCAATAAATATGAATCTAAATCATATGTTTGAAACTTTATCACGCATTCTTACGCAGCATACCTTCCTTGATATACGTACCAAATTTCATAAATTTAGATCAATATTCATTCATAAATATGTATTTGCCAATGCTGAAGTTTGACGCATAGCAGTAATAATTATATCTACCGATATCTTAAACATTCCTCAAGATTTACATATTGTTGTTACTGAAATCTATAAACAAACCTTCTAAGTTCTAAAAAACACATTTATTTTTTATGATAGACAAGGTCGTAGCCCATTTTATCCCCACTCCATCGTCCCGTTTTTGTCTCTCCCATTGCAGCTGAGATAGGAAAGCGTAGTCCTGCTCACGAAAACGATTTTCACCTCAACTTGATCCGCTTTCCATTGACCGATGCACGGTGCATCGATCTATTAAATCGTCTATAACTTTTTTATTTATTGATCTAGATTCATAAAATTTGGTGTGTATGTCAAGGAAGGTATGCTGCGTAATACTGCGTAATCAAATTTTGAAAATATGATTTAGGTTTATATTTATTGGGTGATAAACTAAAACAAAGTATAAATTTATGTGTTTTGAACATACTAATCACATGGAAATCAAGGTAGTTTGCCTTATTACATTTTTTTTTTGGTTTAAGGAATCTTGTAAACGAGAACATTAAATTTCACGCCTTATACAGGGTGGTTTTAACAGAAACGATATTATTGTATCGGAAAGTATAAAAAAGATACACAATGTATAAATTGAGAAAAGCTTTCGTATTTTACAAGCAAATATGATACATATACAAATTATATAACCGAGAATCCACTGGCCAAAAAAATCGATGCATGAATACGAAAAGTATTATAGTAGATAAATGTTAAGGGATTGGCAACAAATTCCTTTCCCAAAAATGTTTTGGATTCTTTTATTTATTAAAAACTCTATGCAAAATTCCCTAAAATTTTTGCCACAGCAGGCAAGTACCCAGCAATATATAAAGACTATTATACACGGAGAGGTGAATATAAAGTAATGATAGAAACAGAAATTAAAAAATAATCTAAAAGTAACAAACAAAGAACAATTTGGGAAATTATTAATCGAGAAACAGAAAAAAATTCAAAGCAAATAAAGAGTCACATACAAATAACACCGGATGAAATAAACCTGCATTTCATTAATACTTTGGCAAGCCCAACGCAGGCGACCTGTCATTAGCTGATTCGTATAAAATGTTGTCGCAAGCGAGGGTAATGACTACAAGAATCATGCTTCCTGTATCCTGTGACTCGTCATGAATTAGAGACGAGTATATCAAAAATTAAGAGTAAGACAACTCAAGATCATTATGGACTTTCAACTAAAATTTTGATGACGGTCCTGCTAGATATTGCAGGACCCATAATTAAAATAATTAACGAATGTTTAATAGAAGGAATCTTTCCGAACAAATTAAAAAATAGTAAAAGTTGTGCCGATATATAAAAAAGGAGATATGAATAATGAAGAGAACTATAGGCCTATATCGATTCTACCTGCTTTCTCAAAGGTGTTTGAGTTGATCATGACAAATAGACTAATTAGCTTTCTTGACAAAAAACAAAATCATTACTGAATTTCAATATGGCTATGGTCATGGTAAGTCTAATACGGATACAGGTTCAGCCGAAATATTAAATTCATTTTTGGTAGCCCTAGATAATGAAGAGCATGTTCGATTAACATGCTGCGACTTGAGGCTTTCGACACAGTAGATAGACCACAAACTATTGCTTCATAAGTTGCACTATTATGCACTGTAAAAAAATTACAGTAATTTTGCCATGGTAAATCAGGAATATTACATGTAATAACGTTGTGAATTTACCACAATAAATCATGTAAATTTTGTTTTACATGTTTTTTCTAGGATATTTAAGATGGAAAAAGAAATTTCGGTAAAATTTATGTAAGTTTAAGATGTAACAAAAATTCAAAAGGAAAATACAGGAAAAAAAACATGTACAATTTTGTATATACTCTCAAAATTTACTTAAAAGTGTAAAATTGACATTTTTTTAGGGTATTTAGTGCACTTTAAAGTAATTTTACTATGTGAACTATTAATTTTGCTGTAAAAATATGAGGATCTTTTATATTTATTTGTTTTTACTTGAATTTTCGGGTAAAACTATAGATATCATGGAAAATACGAAATTCATACGCCGCAATGTGATTGGTTGTTGTGTTATTTATCTGTGCGCGGTAGGTAATTCTATTCGTTTGTCGAAATTATTATTGCTCAATGATATCATGTACGTCACAACCAATCGTAGGTTTTCGCGTAAGCGTGTCATTCTTGATCCCTGGTTGAGCGATTCAGTATGACCTATTAGTTGCTATAAAAGAATTAGGGTAAGTTGCTTGCTCTCTTTATAAAAATACATATGAAATTACTTCAGTGTTCGGTAAATATAGAGTTCATATAATATTACATACGAATTTTACAGTACAATCTTTGAAAAACCATCAGCATGTGAAATTTACGAGATGGTAGAAATTTTACCTCATGAAGCAAATTTACCTGTAAAATTGTAGGCAACTTTGTTACCAACGATTTTACATGTAATTTTACCGCAACTTTTTTTACAGTGTGGGGTTCGTGGTAATGCACTTGCTTTGCTGGAGTCCTATTTCGCCGATAGGTGTCAGTATGTGGAAATTGATTTGAAGAAATCCGCGAAGATGCCAATAAGACGTGGTGTACCGCATGGATCCATTCTTGGTCCTCTGCTATTTGTAATATACATAAACGATTTTGTGGAAAATATAACAGCTGATAGAATTTGTATGTATTTCAATGACACCACATTGATTTTAAATGATCGTTCACAAAATAAACTACTAGAGAGAACTAATATGATGATGAGGGATGCTGGCCAGTGATTTACGGCCAACAAACTAAACCTTAATGAAACCAAAACTCAACATACGGACAATACATTAAACAATTACAATAAACAATATGAATATAATGCTTCTAATTTTTTTGAAACTACGTTCGTCTTATCGACCAGTTAATGACGTAACTACAAACATTCATGATTTCTTCATTGTACTTACAATTCTGTCTGTTTATTTCCTTACCCACTTGAAAATTACTTTATTCATAACTGTAATTTTCCAAATTGTAAGAAATTTTAAGCTTTCCCTGAGAAATATTAATCTTTTTGGCAATTAAAAATGACAAACGTTGTAGCATGTTGCATTGAAGCTTGATAAGTATAAATTAGTTTCGGTAAAATTGCTTTTTCTATATACAATACGACACCTTCGCTTCGATTTCGGCACCTAAACCTAATTTACGAGTTTCCTCGCTAAATCTAAATCCCACTGTATAACGTATAAGATGCTGGTTCGTAAATAAATACAGGAAAATCCATATTGTAAAGCTAGGACGGCCCACGAACATCCGTTCTCCTACAATACACGTGTCACTCGAGAGAATACAAGCGTTTTTAAAAAAGCGCCGTAAATATTTCTCTGTTAACTACAATGGAAAAGAAAGAAAAAAAAAACTAGATTGTTTCTCTTCGCAAGTGTGGTGAACAGGTTGTAGGTGTTATTATGTGGTTCACGAGTTAGTCTTTCTGGAAACGGAGCTCTTCTCTTCATTAAATATGCCGAAAATATGTGTCGGAAATTCGGACATTATCTCCGTATTGGAGAGTGCGGTCGAAATGGATGTGGCGCCATGGATTTGTAAGGTGGACGATGTGGGTTGCAGAATAGAGTATATCTAAATTTATTTCATTTATTTCATATAAATGGATAATTTTTTTTACTAATTCGAGCTACATGTATACACAATACTCTGATTCCAATTTAAATACAAGTAATAACCCTTATTCTTTTTACTTTCAACCAACAGATGCAAATGAGCTATCAGTAATATCTAAATCCTTAAAGAACTGTAGATCGTCGGGTATTGACAATATACCCAGTAGTTTCTTAAAAACATGCTATTCCAGTTTCGTAGAACCAATAGCACACATTATAAATGAGTCTTTTTCAACTGGAACTTTTCCGGATTCACTTAAACAAGCTGTGGTTGTTCCAATTTATAAATCCGGTGATGTAGACAATTTGAAAAACTACAGACCTATTAGTCTATTAACAGGTTTTTCTAAATTATTTGAAAGAGTAGCATACAACCGATTGTTGGGGTTTCTCAATAAGTTTAACATCATAAACAAATGTCAGCATGGCTTCATTAAGGGTAAGAATACGGAAACTGCACTTTTCGAACTAATAAGCGGAATTTTAAATGCCTTGGAGAATAAACAAATAACTTTTGCTTCCTTATTAGATCTGTTCAAAAGCGTTTGTGATAGCATAAACCATTCCATACTTTTACAGAAGCTTGAGCACTATGGAGTGAGAGGTTAACGCTTAGCTTGTTTTCATCGTACTTAAACGAGCGTTAAACAAAAAGTGCATGTTAAATTAAAAATGAGGCTGCTCTTTCAGATAACATGACCATAACAAAAGGTGTGCCACAAGGTAGCATACTAGGTCCATTACTATTTATCATTTACTTTAATGATATTTATAATCTCAAGCCCACCTCTCTTGTAAGTGACTTTTCAACTGTAAATTATGCGGACGATACTACTTTTTTAATCACTGGTAGTACACTAGATGAAGTTATCGATCTAGGCAGCACTTATCTAAATACAATTGAGGAGTGGTTAACTATCAACCAGCTAAAAATTACCACGATAAATCAAATGTCATCTTCTTTATATGTAACAAATTTCAAACTCTTCCAGAAGCTGTGAATATTAATAACTGCGAATATCCTGTCCGCACTTGTGTTAAGCTGCTGGGTCTTACAGTCGACGAAACCTTAAAATGGAAAGATCACGTCAATGTACTTTGTAAAAAACTGTGTAGCTATTGCTTTGCGATTCGTCGACTTAGAGATATAGTAGGCTGGCATGTGCTTCGTATTATGTATTATGGATGCTGCTACTCAAACATAAAATATGGAATCGTTGTTTGGGGTGGTGGTAGTGACTTAAACAGAGTTTTTTTGATACAGAAAAAGATTTTACGTGTGATTAATAAACTCGAGTACTCTCAGTCTTGCAGAGGATTCTTCAAACAAACTAACATTTTAACTGTATATGGTATTTACATTTTTGAATTGCTAATCTTCTTATTTAAAAACAAATACTTATTCGAGGATAATGAATTACAACATGAGTATTCTACAAGGTTTAAAAATGATTATCGCTACCCCAAGCATCGACTCACACTAAGTGAGAACAATTTAGAATATAATTGCCTGAGGTTCTATAACAAATTGCCATCGCATATTAAAACTGTAAAAAAATTGTCAACATTTAAAAATTATGTATACAAATTATTACTAGAAATAGAGCCATACAATATAGAGAAATTTCTAACCTCAAATATACATTTATAAATTTTTGTTCTTGACTTGACGTTTGCATTGTTCCATTTGTATTGAAACACTGCAATAATACAACTATTCTATTCTATTCTATTCTATTCTATTAGAACTGATTTAAATAATATTAACGAATAATACACAGGAAACATGATTTTGATATTTATTTTCCTAACCCAATTAAAAGTCACAAAAATTATTCCTGTTTACAAAAGCGGAGACATCAACGAATGCACGAAATGCAATCGTAGACAACAATAGTAGCCGCCACCAGATATACGAGTTCAGAGCCGAAATAATGGCATTTTGTGATTGTATACATGTGTGCCCCGGATAGCGATTAATGTTGAAAATCTGGGGAGTAACATAAGGGTTAATCATGAATGACAATGATCATCGCCATTGTCAAATAAACTCAGCAACGAATCCCAGTATCCGACAAGGAATTTCGTCAATACCAGAAGATGTTTTATTAGCAATTGACATAATGACATTTAAAACTTCGTGCTTGTCGATTGGTTGCAGATATATTGTTTTATCGTGACGATTTAATTTTTCATTATACTGAATATTACTGTCAGGGAAATCTGAAACACTCTAAGCTGATCGACAAATAAATCACACAAAAGAGCAGGATTAGAAACTAACTTTTCGCTATCTTTTATACAGGGTGATTCTCAAATATATGCGACAAACTTTAAGCGCTGATTCCTGGGGTTATTTTGATCATAAAAGTTCATAAGAACATATGTTCAAATTGCTCAGTTCTAAAGTTGTACAATGTTTAATAGTAAGTTAACATAATTAATGTTTTCATTATAAATTAACAAAATAATTGGTAAAACAAAATTAACTTGTACTAACTGTTGAAAATGACCGCCCCTAACTGCAATACAAGCTTCTATCCTCCGTCGTATTGACTGGCGAGTCCGTTCTAAAATACCAGGGGTATTTCGAATTGTTTGAAAAGCTGCGATAATACGATTTCTCAGTTTATCGGCATTTTCAATGGGAGTCGTATAAACTAATGATTTAAGGTAACCCCAGAGAGAATTTAAGTCTGGAGACCGAGGAGGGCACGGTTGTGGACCTCCCCATCCTATCCACCGTTCTAGATACGTAATGTCCAAAAACTCGCGAGCAACTAAACTAAAATGCGCTGGAGCACCTTCATGCATAAAATACATTTGTAATCTTAATAGTAACGGAACTTCTTCCAGCAGTAGGGGTAGCTCCTCTTCAATAAAATTGCGGTATACCTCGCCATTTAACCGCATCGGTAAAAAATGTGGACCTATCAAGTGATCTCCAACAATTCCGGCCCACACATTGACAGAGAATTGATGTTGAAGAGGGGCATTCACTAGTTCGTGCGGATTTTCTTCTGCCCATATGTGATTATTATGAAAATTAATAATCGCGTTTCTAGAGAAAGTAGCCTCGTCGGTGAAGAATATTTGAGCCAAATAGTCAGGATTTTGTGCGATTTTGTGTTGCATCCATTGACAAAAAGCCACTCTTTGCGGAAAATCTGCCGGAAAAAGTGTCTGCACCCGTTGAATGTGATATGGATATAACAGTTCATCTTTCAATATTCTCTAAACTGTGGCCTAACTAATTGTTTAAAAGCAAACGCAATTTTTCTGGTGCTTGTAGTAAGATGTTCCTCAATTCCATTTAAGTACATTTCTTCCAATCGTAGAGTCTCACGTAGATGGGTGCCCGTTATCAGTCGCCGTTTTTTTAAAATTTCCGTTTCACTAAGACGTTTGGTGAAGACGGGCAAATATTGACTGATGCGGGATGATAACGGTTCGGGTATCGTTTTTCATAAAGACGTCTTAGCAGCACGCGAATTCCATAGGCAAGACCGTAAACGAAATGCATATCACACATCTCAGCATTCGTGCAATTCATTTTAGAAAACAGAAACTGGCAATAAACTAAATGAATACTCTGACTAACTATTGAAAAAATATTGAAATGACAAATAAAACAATTCCCTCTCAACACAATAGTTTGAAAGAACCAACTGTGATATTATATCGTGTCAGTCGTATTCATAATTATTATAAACATTCAATAACTTTAAACAAAACCGTTTGGAACATATACTCATATGGACTTTTATGATCAAAATAAACCTCAGGAATAGCTCTTAAAGTTGTGGCATATATTGAGAATCACCTAATATAATATCAGATTTATACATTTCGACAAAATTTCATTGCGCTAATTCACATAAACCCTGCCTGAATAGACAAATTCCTGAAAACAGATTATGCAAATAAGTGCACAAACTAAACTCCAGAATTCAACCACTTTACTCGTGGTACAAAATAAATTCTAACATTGAAATGGACAGTGTTTATCGATGACATTACTTACTCAAATAATAATTGGCATCTTTGATGACCTCTGCGGGTGTCGTTAGAGTAGCTAATCCAAAATCTGAAATCTTCAACACGAACCTGCCATCGATCAAGCAATTACAAGAGCGTAACTTTCCGTGCACAGATACCTCCGAATTGTGCAGATAACTCATCCCCTGCAATCAAGCAGATAATGTCTGTATGCAGCTAATGCCGTAATCGTCCTATCTTTTCCATCGCTTACCTTAACGAGGTCGTGGATTAAGGACATTCTGAAATTCCAATCAAGTTGGATGGCTTCGTTCTCCAAGACATCCTTCAAGCTTCCCTTGGGACAGTACTCCGTGAGGATTAAGACCGTTGGACATTCTATGCACGCTCCGAGGAATCTAACTGTGTTTTCGTGTGTGACGTCCCTCACCTGTAAAAATACATTTTTCAGTTGGTTTTCGTCTAAGATATCTTTGCGATACTTGAACCATGATTTTTTTTGTTCGCAATAAGCGTGCTAGATTCGGCGGCATTTATTTTTGGTTTTAGTTACAGGCTGTGGAGGGATGAACAGTTGAACGTTTGACTGTGTGTTTTTAGGTGTTAAATAAATTTGAATTTTATGGCTAGATAAAACGATAAAGCTTTTATATTTTTTTTTATTTGGGCGAATAGTAATGCCCGATAGAGAAACGTTCAATGTTCTATGAGAATCGAATATCGACTGTGCTGAATTCGATCGCGTTATATCAGGGCTGCGTTCATCGTGGAGCAACGAGATTTGGAACCTGCGAGGTGATGCGATAAGCGACGAAAGAAACAAGCAATTTTAGGTAGGAGTCCATAGCGCAATCGCTAAGAAATTGAACGGAGTGAGGCAACTCCGAATTAATTTGTTTTCGTGGCAGATTTCGTAGGACGGGCACTAAGAGAAGGACTGTATGACTCTCAATTGAAAACGGCTTTGTATTATGTACAATATTCGCCTCCGTTTAAAAGCCAATCTACCACGGAATCCGCAGAGATTTGTAATAGAATGTTACCTCAGTATTAAGTGTTTATTCCGCGCCAAACTATCGCAGAATATTTCTATATTCTTCTATCTTTCTATATATATGATGAACTTCTTAACCAAAAAATACCTATAAAATCTTTCTGAATATGTTTCTCTTATATTTTAGTTTTCAATTTGAGGTTTTTTTCTTTGATATTTTTCCAGAGCTATTAAAATGAACTTTAGATAAATAGAAAAATTCTATAACAGCTAATACTTGGTTTAAAACAACTCCTTTTCGAGACAATTTTGACCTTCTATGTAAATTTTCAAAATTGTACTATTTAAAATTCTCGGATAAATTGCAGTTGAGGTTACTTAAACTTTACTTTACTTAAACTTAAACTTACTGAATATACAGGCAGTTGAATAAATTAAGTTTGAACATACTGCACAAATTTCAATTTTTTCATTTCTTCTTTAGTTACTATGTAAACTGACCGACTTAATTAATGTCGTCGTCTACAGCTCGGTGATTATCAAAACTACTCCCATTTGGATAGGTAACCGATGTGGGCGTTTCTGTATAGGAGCAACATGAGCACGTGAACCTCTAGACAAATCGTCGATTACAAACTAATAAAATCTATTACTCGATCTTAAAATATTCGTGAAATATAACGCAGCGAAACGAATAAACAGACGCGATGTTCCTTTCTATACCATATGTATGCATACATCGCGAGGCAAGCGACCGACGACGGAGCACGTGCGCCGAGTAAAGGCGGGACTAACGTTGATTTTATCCAATGCCTAGCCGTATAAAAGCACGTAAGCGGAGTGAGGAGGATACGACAGATCTCATATGAACGATGCACAAATTGAATGTGCTCCTGTGCTAGCTTTTGTGGCGTTCTCGGGTCACGTTAACAAATCGATCGACATCAATGATTTAAATATCGTGTTTTTACGAATAACACTATATTATATATGTTTTGTTTATGAATGACTCACACTTCACAAGGTCGTAACTACCATAAGAACTAATACTGTTTGTTGGTGACAGTTTTATAATGAAACCAAGGTTGCGTAATTATTTTAATTTATAAAATAATATACTGCTGTAGTTTTTTATTAAAAAAAAAAAACAATTATCTGAATAAATTTTTTAATTTAATGTTATTTTCATTTGAAAGTTGTTTGATATTTTTAGGATAACGGTGTATTTCTTTATACTTTAAGTTTTAACAGAATTTTCGTGACTATATATAACATTATATTATTTATTTCACTATTGCTATATTTTTCTGTATTGGACGGATTTGTTTCCAGGTTTTTTCTTTGTTTTCTGGCTCTCTGCTTCGTACGTGCGAGCGAGAGAGCCAGTGTGATATAGATATCGGGGTGGCTCACATGTGTTGTTTTCTTTTGCTTGGAATTTAAAAATTTTAATATATTAATCTATTAATTTGTTGCTGATATTAAGCCAGTGCTCAATGTTTAATCACACTCGTGCAGTTTGGATGAGTAATTAATACAGGTCTGTATTAAATTTAATTTTATATTTTAGTTTTAGGTATAAGAAGATTTCAAAGAATTGTAAGATGATAAAAGTTGATATAATTAACACAAAATCATGGTTGTAACAATTTAA
Source organism: Protaetia brevitarsis (assembly GCA_004143645.1). NCBI lineage: Eukaryota > Metazoa > Arthropoda > Insecta > Coleoptera > Scarabaeidae > Protaetia > Protaetia brevitarsis. Next base: position 81,947 of record RXPK01000500.1, on the reverse strand, counting down.
ATACTTAGTGTTAATTTATAAATATCTTAATTTTAACTTTGTAAAAAAAGGAAATTAGACAATATATTTGTTAAAAAAAAAACTCTCTATTTTATTTAAAACACCGATTCAAATTTTCGTTTGAGGTACTTCATCTACAGCAATACGTTTATTAAACCCGCGCACATAAAATCACAAACTTAAACTCGTAAATCTTTAACTGTTCCCAAAAAACATTACATTTCCCTCAAAGATACAAATAATAATTGATTTTTTTAGAAAAACAAAAATAAATTGGCAACAGCGCAGCCGCAGTTAAAAACTACGCCGCATCGTTAAATCCCTCTGCAAAAAGCCGACAAAGCAAAGCCGCCACTAATACGCTTTGGTGCAGCCGACAAACAAAAAAGAATATATATAGTACGTAAAAAAAGTAATGAAATGAAATATACAGTACGTAAAAAAGATAATGAAATGCACACAAAACAAACAAAGTAGTATTGTAAGTAAACACTAAACAATATATAAATAAGAACTATGGATGCGAACAGTTTTACTGTGCAATATTTGAAAGACAATTTTAATTCGTTTAGTTATGAACAAAAAATTCAAGTTAAAAGTATGGGCAGACCAAAACCAGTACTTAATTTGACGCAAACTACAAAGGGCAAATTTAGAGACTTTACAAGAAAATATAAGAAGGACATGTACGAAAAAAATGATTGGATTTTAGTTAAAAATTTGCATGTTCTTGATTTTGTGAACACCCTACGTTTCCGACCATGACCGTCACTGGGCATAACTCTCTACATCAGAAACGCGGAGAAACTGGCGTAGTTTCATTAGAATCCGCGAGACTTACAGTTCGACTACTGGGATTTCGTAACGCACACCTTAATTGTTTCGAGACGAGAGACGATTCAGTTACGTGTCGGCACGAGTTGCACAATAACGCCGCTATTGTGAACGGTTAACAATGTGAAGTAGTCATCGACGCTCGTGTGTTGCCGGTAGTTCTTCCGCAACGCCCTCTGCAGACCGAATTATAAATCATTAGTGTGCTATTTTCACGGCTGGTGACGTTGATTGTCTCCTGGCATTAATTTACGTTATAAATCTTTCGCTATGTAACTTCTTTGTTTCGTCACGTTGTATACATATATAGATATATTTTCTACAAAATCAGGGATGTATTTGAAACGGCTGCGGTTATTAAAACGAGCAGTATATCATCCGGAACTTTTTAAGTGCATCGGTAATTTACTTATGTATACGTGTACATACGACCATTATTTTTATTCTTACCATATCTTATTTACTTTGTGTGAGAGATATCGGTTAACCGTTAACTGAATTGTCGTTTCGGAAGAATTGTCAGTATATACCAGAAAACCCACGCGCAGAGAGAACAATACGGCTTATTCGTATTGTGCGGTATTGTAAATAATATGTAGGTACTGTTCGTGTGCTAAATTCACGATATAACACAATCGTTACAAGACAAGGGATAATAATTGCATGTAATTTGGAATTTCTGTTCTTATCCTTCTGTTATTGTTGATGTTAAAATTGTGTGCGGGCTGGTAAATAAATACGTGCATACATATAGTATAAGTGGCGGGTGTTCCATCGGGTTACAACATGAGACACATATATGCGTTGTTATATGTGTGGATGTTTTGGGAGCAGATTGAAAAATGTTGGAGTCTTCTAAGATGAAATTCCCTTAATACGTATGATATATACATATAGATTATTCGACATTCGACAGTACAAATTTTGCTAATGATGTAGAAAATTTCAAATCTATTTGGAGTAATAATACGTGTCTTGCTTTTTATAATAGTGAATATATAAATAAAATCCGATTATACAAGAAATCGGAAGTCGATAAACGGATGCATGAGAATCCATTCTCATCTTTACTTATCAAAAGCTGTCATTTATGATTTTTTATTTACATTACAATTGCTTATCCTACGCCTATAATGGACATAAAGATTTCGAAAAAGAAAAATCAATCAATAAAAAGACTTAGTGACATTTTTGCTCTTAAAAGATCGATAAACTTGTCTATGGTTCGCAAACGTGTATTCATCTATTTCGGCAGACGCGGCGTGCCTTACTTCGGGGTATAATACCAGTAGATCTACGTTTGCGGGAACTTAAATTTCGTTTTGGAAGCAGATTGGAACTGTTGGAGTTTTAGCCTTTCAAAATGAATTTCCCTTAATATATATGCGATTTATGATGCATATAAATTACTCGACATTCGACAGTACAAATTTTGCTAATGATGTAGAAAATTTAAAATTTATTTGGAGTAGTAATACATGTCTTGCCCCTAACAGCCAGAAATATTACATACATATTTTTAAAAATATATTTTATAAATATTTTTCGTGAGAGGTTTTTGAATATATTTTTCATATTTTTTTCTAAATATAGATAAAATATTCAATTAAAATATTTATTCCATATTTTAAAATTAATGTAAGCGCTATATTTTTTTTCTAAAATATTTGTAAAATATTTATATGAAATTTGAGATTTTTTATGCAATCTATTTAATTTGTCAAAATGAACTAAAATTGTTCTTGGTTATTTAGAATGTATAACGTCGATAACGAAAAGTTGAAACATACATAGAGTTGTCTAAAAGGCAAGAACTTTCATTTTTTCACACTCACCATACAAGTTAATAATCAATAATTCTGGCATCTTTTAAGGCATACTGAAGGTTTATCAAATTAATCACTATTTTTTTAATTAAAGTGTTTTAAATAAAAAACAAACGTATTTATTATCATTTTATTTGAATAAGCCAATAAAAATTAAAATTACTCATTTTTAAGTCTAACCTTGGCTGGTGCCAGGTACAACCCTATGGCTTTTTTCATATCTTCGGTAGTGGCGCTCTCATGGCGTTTCCTTGTAGCCTCTAAAACAATGCCAATTGTATTAGATCATACCATGAATAAAACATCGTACAACATTATCAACACCTACTAATACATTTGGAGTATTTACAATAATTGGAGTGGTAGCTACATTCTAATACTAACGATACTTATTTTTACTTTATTTCATAATATTTGAAAACATTCTACGTACAAACAATAAAACAACACAACGTATTCTAACCTCTATTTGAGGTTATGACGCTTATCTACCGAGATGAATCTCTTAAGCAAATCAACATAGCAATTTATCTGGTAGATGCAGTACATATATGATGCATAAAATTCCTACAATTATATTATTAAACGATTTCTGTACATAGCGATATTGAGCATTCCAATTATCTTATAAATGCCATGACATTTTCAAAGTTTTGCTTACCTCGTAGTCACCACAAAAACTAAAACACACTCCGCAACAATTAATTACACAGTTAACCCTAATCTGCCCTAATCGTATACTATTATAAACTATAACATGTAACGGACAAACGAATGAAAACGTTGATGATACGCACGTGCGCGTATGCATTCTATGTACCTAATCCATAGATGCATAAACAATACTAAATCATATAACACCGGCACCGTAATGAATAGAGGTGTTGTGTTGACGTTCACAACTTACAAATATTACAAATAATATAATACAAAACGCAGATATATTAATAGAAAAGTTACAGCGCTCAAGTTAGATACTAATTAAATCATATTAGATATATATTATCTAATTTAATCTTTAAGCTATCATTTTAAATAGGTACATACCTACTTAATATGTATGCATATTTTACCCATTTTATATTATTCGTCCTACGCACCAAATGTACAAAAGCAAAAACTCAATCTTTTTTTTTATATGAAATAAATATTTACAGAAATACAAAGCAAAATATTCTTTCAGAGTTATGAAAAATATATTGAGAAAACATTTGCAATAAAATATTATTAATGCTACATAACATATATATTTTTTAAATGTTTTCCTAATATATTTTCTATAATATATTTTATGCATATTATATTAATATAACTAATATTCAAGAAAGATTTAATATTTTTTAAATATTTATAAAATATGAAATAAAATATAATTGGTCACTGGGGATGCATGAGAATCCACTTTCATCTTTACTTATCAAAAGCTGTCATTTATGATTTATTGAACAAATTATTTCTTGTAGGTGTAAGTAATACAAAAACGAAGGGCAAATATTGTTTTACATTTTATACGATGTATATTTTCAAAAAATACAACTATATTTACACAATGCAAAAGTTAAAATTACGCCAACAAATTTATTAGATCATATTACCACACAATCGGTTTGGAACAAATGGAAACTCACTGATACGAAATTAGATACAAGATTTTTATCTCAATTAAGTCACGCTGTAACAAAACGATACAAGGCGTTCGGGTTTATTAGTTCAAAACGTTTTATATAAGAAAGTTTTTTTTTCGCCTATATGTAACGCAACAAAATACATTTGCCTATCTATATACCGATGTAAACGCAGTACATATAGTTTTCCATGGGATATACAATAGATAGATATAATAAGGCTTGAGGCGACTAACGAATAGAGACAGACTCGCGTAGTAAATTTTATTTGTTAATAATCGAATTCATTTGCATAATATAATGAGGAGATCGTTTTGTGTTTCGCTGTGCCGACATATAGGGTATCTGGGAGTTTGTAATTATTGTTTAAGTTATTATCTTACCTGTATCGATGTCTAAGTCGTTTGATGACGTTTTAAAATGTCGGTTTCGTTTTTACACACTTAAACGAACTGAAATGATGTAAATAGACAGAATTTTGCGTGCGTAATTGATCGATTAATAATATGTTGAAACAGGTACACTCGCCACCAGAAATAAGAGCGGTTTTAGAATGTACTTTATTCAAGATTAAAATAAATAGACTGGGGCACTTCAGCTTGCAAAAGCTACCCAGTGGCAGATATGTTGGATTGGAGCAGAATAATATTGAAGGCAACCTTTTGGGAATGAGATTAGGTCACATGATTTCGATATGTTTTCAAAAGAAATTTCGAGGTGAAAATCAGGGATTGGATTCCAATTGTCGATGAATATTCCCCATTCATCTTGGTTGGTACTTATGTTTTTTTAAGAAACCCACGGAAAAATGGATCCTGTAATTTACTTAATGGGATATTGTCACCAAGAAAAGCTACGCATAAATCAATTACAAATTTATCATGTGAAATAACTCTTCGGCATTTAATATGCCTCGTACTTTTCAAATGCCGTTCCAAAGTATATTTGTCCCTGAATCCAGGCCACGGACCAACATTGTCCTTGGAAAATTTAATATAAAATTTGGGCTATTAATGGATTCTAATTTGGTGTAAATTTCTCCTAAACCCCTCACCACAAACTGCACTAAACTGGACGTACGTTTCGATAGCAAAGCTATCATCATGCTATCGAAACGTACGTCCAGTTTAGTGCAGTTTGTAGTGAGGGGTTTTAGGAGAAGTTTACAGCATTACCAGTACCACAGTTTGGAGTATTTTTGTTATGATTGTAATTTGGTGATTCCACTTTATCTACACCTTAAATTAGGATTGATTAAACAGTTTGTGAAAGCACTAGAAAAGGAAGGCCACCGTTTTAAATATTTAAGGAAATTTCCAAAGTTGTCTGACGCGAAAGTTCACGATGAAATATTTGTTCATGCACAAGTTAAGGAGCTGTTCAAAGGTGAAAATTTTGAACATGAATGATTTAGAGCTGGCAGTATGGACTTCTTTTAATATTTTTTGTGAAAACAAAAGAGTGGAAACTGCCAAGATATCTTGGCTATTTTGCTAGAATTATAGCCATTTTGGGTCACTCAATTCAGATAGTGGTTTATTTTTTATTTGCATAAAATCTGCTATCTCATTTCTAAGCTCGTAAAACCGGTTCAGCATTTTCGCTTTGCTTAACCATGTGACTTCACAATAATATGTTACGTCGTCATATTCGGCTGATATTTCATCCAAAAACGCCTTGAACTGACGATGGTTAAGCCCTTGGGATCGAATAAAAATTGATGGTTTGTACTACCACATTCATAGCATTCTGGAGTCGAATGGACTTAGAACACAAGTTCTGTTGGTGGATAATGCAATGAAGGACTATCGAATCATCTTTTTGCACATTTAATTCAGTTGCTTTTTCATACAAAATTCCGATGAAACCTTTACGTAAGCCGACCATAGAAGGTACACCATCTGTGCATACACCAACTAATTTTGACCATGGCAAACCAAAACTTGTGAATACCTTTTCAACTTCATTAAAAATGTCCTCTCCTGTAGTGGTTCCTTTTAGCGGCTGTAAAGCAAGCAATTCCTCAGTAACACCTCGAATACATATAGCCAGTCCGTAGTGGTCTAGTGTGGCCTTACATTTAATTTTTGTAGTTATATCTTCTAACTAATATGATGTGACAGGGGAGAAGGAACAAGAGTAAATGCTCATTTTATTTGATTTCGAAAACAGTCGCTGGAGATCGGCTGTCGAGTTGCTTCCCACTTGTGCGCCTAAATTTACAAAGTATCTGTTCATGTCATCGAGTGCCACCAAGGCCCTGAGCTCATATGAAATCAGTTCCAAGATGGTCTGGGAATGCCTAGGGAAATTAAATGAGCTAGGCAAAAGAAATAAAGTAACCCTCCTGTTAGTTCCGGGTCACACAGGAGTGGAAGGAAACGAAATAACGGATAACCTCGCAAAAAAGGGGCTGGAATGCCTTTTGTAGGGCCTGAACCCTTTTGCGGGGTTAAGTAGCAGTACAATACTCAAGAAACTAAAAATAGAAATGGAGCAGAGAAAATCCAGTTACTGGGAAAATCTCCAGGGAATGCGGCAAAGTAAAATTCTTCTGGGAACTTATAACCAGAAGAGGTTTACAGAATGTATCAGCCTGAGTAAGAACAATGTTCGCATATTAACAGGAATACTTTCAGGCCATTGTAGACTGAAAGGACACCTGAGTAAGCTTGGATTGGAAAAAAATTCTGAATGTAGATTTTGTGGGGATGAAACACCCATCCACCTCCTCTCAAACTGCGTAGCACTGTGCAACTCGAGGGCATTGCACCTGGGAGCATGTGAAATGGAAGAGGGAGACTTACCTAGACTGGGGCCCTCAAACATCCTACACTTTCTGAAAGGAATAGGATTCGAAGGCCAGCTGTAAAGCAGCAAGGATAGGGGACACAATAGATCTTTTAGGTCGCAGTGTAACATCACCCTTCTATTTACATACATACATGTCATCGAGTGTAAGTAATGTATTGGTTGCTAATTTATTATTTTTCATTGTTAATTAGTTTATTATAGTCCATATTGTCTTTTGTTAGGGGTTTGAATTTTTTTATTTGATTTTTGTAGTTGTTTTTAGTTTCGCTATCTACCAGCATTTTATATATTCTTCTATAATCATAGTAATCATCGTATGCAGCATTTTCCTTGTTTACCTGAGCAATAGTCGCCTACAGTTCATTCTTTGCAACACAAACAGAATATTTTGTTATGTCTGCCACAATACGTATCTACCACGTCCAATATCTGCAGATATGAACGAATCTCAGTATAGACCACCAGCATGTACGAAGAATCCGAAACTGGATGCCGTTTGAACTCGTGCGGCGTCTCTGCCTAACTAGTGCAAGGCAGTAAAATCGCGAGACTTCCATGGCGATCGAACGACAAGTGCACGATCGCCTCGAGATATCCGGCCACAGTCACAAGTTCGCCTCCATATTTGGCCCGGTCGAATTTTTCCCAAAGCATAAGCGAACGGCGTCGCTCGTCGGAATGCCGAAAGAAATTGGAACTTCGTGACCAGAACAATACGACCGACGAACGGTAATTAGCTTGAACTTTGACTAGGCGGACAGGCAAAGTGGATCGCCGCCAAGAGAGAGATCTCGGCTAGATCATATTTTATCGTAAAAACTAGATTCGCACAGTTCTAACGGTATAAAGAGCTCTATAGCGTTGAGAAAATAGATCATTGTCGATTTGTCTGCATCTACATATGAGTGTACGAATTAAAAATGGAGAAGTATCAGCATGGATAACTTGATAACTTTGTTTATTTTACCAATACCAATTGTTTCCAATTGGTATTGGTCCCCTGTTCCTTTAATTAAATTTTATTTATGTATTCTACGACAACTTAGTTTTATTTTTTTAAATATCAAACGGCCCAAAAGTTTAGACAATAATAAATATGTAAAGTGTTTCTTGTTTTAAAAGTTTTCCTAGTCATTATCGATAGCACTGGTCAACACTATACTGAGAAAAAAAATTAATAATCATAAATAAAAATACAATTATCGTAAGTAAAAAGTTCAGCTGGATAGGGGACAAAAGCACAGATTACTTATCACTATTAAAAAAGAGATCCTAAACACTGATACTAACAAGAAACAATCTAAGTTACTTACGGTCTGCTTCATACCGGTAACTAAAAAGTTACTTATGATTATTAAACTGAAGTAGTTAAGCCAAAGAATATATGTAGTTGCAGTAAGCAAAGATTTGCCCTTGTCAAGTAGTAGGTGAATTCCTGTGAGTGAACTATTCTATAACAGCTATCACACCTTCATAATTAACACAAGCTATTTAGACTACTTGTGATAAGGAAAGAGTATCATTAATGCACGTTCACTAAATACCTGATATATAGAAAGTAATGGTTTGCTATAAATATACAATATATTTACCTTAAATTTGTTGTTCAACTATAAGTAGTGCAGGAAACGAGGAAGTTTAGTGAATATTTAATATAAATTTAAATAAAAAGCAGTATTATTAGTAATAGTTTTATTTTGTATAGGACAAACACAGTGACTACCTGATATGAATGAAAGATATTGGTTTCACTTTAACAACAGTTTTTTTCAAAACAATTTACAACGTAATGACTCTTAAAATATAATCCTTAATAATGAAAAAATGAACAAAGCAATAATAAAAAATAAGAAAAATGAGGCCCCCTTGAAACGTTATTTAGTTATTGAAATTATTGAAATCTAAACAAAGGACAAAGAGAAATATGGCTTTAAAGTTACAACTAATAACAAACAAAGGAATAATATATGTACCTAGGCGGTAAACTTGCGGTTTCTCTTGGTTCTTCGCACTGGGCGTTGTCTCGGCGTTGTCCTCTGCCGGCGTACGTGGCGGTTATGTCCGGTGATCGCCTCGAAAACGGCTACTTCGTCGGGGTATCCCCAACTGCAGGTGGCACTTGGATTGTCACTCAGCTAGCGACGGCATCCACACTTTAACTTCACCAGCGGGCGCAGATACCATCACAATGATGAGAAATTCAAATATCCCACCACGTGGTTTAAAACTGCAATCTTGAAACATCCGATTGCTTATAGGCTCGGTACTTCTTCTTTCACTGGGATTCTTTATACGGATGGGCCCTTGGGTTAACTCACCCGGTATTTTTAATATATTTGCGTTCCAACTGGCCTACAATGGCCGTACTCCTTGGCCACCTTTTTCGACGACCTTTTCCCACGTCCGTAACTCTTACTTGACGCTAGCACGCGCCTGCGCGCGTAGCTGTCTCGGGGACTATTTCATTACTCCGCCACATTAGCCAATCAGGAATGGTAAAACAATCACGGGATGGCAGCAAAACTCAAATAATCATAGTTGTGGCAAGTTGTTACCTATTCAAGAAAATACAAGAGTTTAATAGCGATCAGCATTGTTGTTACTTCTACTAAGCATGTGCTGTATATAGTTAGATACAGTACTAGTAGTCATAAGTAATACGTTACTTACCACAAATTTCTCAGGTACGCTGTGTAATAGCCGTTAATAAAAGCACTATTTACAGTAAGAACTTGCATTCGGGAAATTGGGTTTAGTTGCAGGTATTAATTAACGAGAATAGTTCTAAGTACAACTTTATCTATTGTAAATAATTTTTTATCAAGTAAACACTTTACTTAGCCCATTTTTCTCAGTGTAGTCGTGCCACACGAACTTTGATAGGCTAATACCGTTTGAGCTAAAGATAATGTAAATCAAATCAGTCATTTTCTGCGTCCAAAAGTACCTAAAAGTTGCATGCATTTCATATTATTTTAAAATGCGGTTCCCGCAACGTTGCCAGTCAGTGACACCTGTCAAGATAGCGCGTTTTGAATGCCGAATCGAGGAAGAGAACTCCGTCGAGAGAGAGAGACAGAGAATTGGAGAGAGCTGTGGAGATCCGTACAAGATCTAAAAACAAAACAAAAAATCCATTACAGACAATGTATAATCAAAGAGTTATCCCCTCGCTCTTCAGTCACAGTCCTCGTTGTACATAGCGCAGCACATATTTTCGTTATGAACGCGATCTGTTTATGCCGGAGTGCAAAAGGTCGTACACCACGACCGCGACAAGGGCTAAAGACAGCATGGGTTGACTTGTCGGCCCGCATACGAATGCATGGTAGTTACAGCGAGTTCCAAATAGAATCGCCAAAAGCTGTAAGACAACAATGAAATCTATGTGAAAATAGTTTCTGGTTTAATGTAGGAAAGTATAGTAAAGTAATATTTTTATAACATAACCTAACTTATAACTAACTATTAGCTGTACATCGCAAAACAAAATTAACATTGCATGCAATAATTTATTTTTGTTTCACAAGGAAGCTTTGGTGGGTATAGCAACCGAAGTTCAAACAAAATGTTCAGATTCTGAGATTTCGTAATCTATTTATTGCCTCCTTCTTTTCTCTTAAGTGGTTTAATTAAATTAGTGGAATTAAATTATATTTTTTAGCATGGTTGAGGTATACAGAGTGTATCAAATATAGAGGTAAATATAATAATATGTAGCAGCTGTAATCATATACAATCAAAAAGTCTTAATACACAGGGGGTCTATCTGTAAGCATTAACGAGAAAAAAAATATTTTGTAAATGCCGTGGGCTAGAGCCGCACCTGTGCCCAACCTAAATGCTGTCCCGAGTATACCCCCACATACCACTATCATTCTGCCATTACCGCTATTAGTTTTGTGTGGATCGCCGCTTGGAGTGCAAGCCACTTCGAACATTTTATTTAAATTCTTTCTGTCTCGAAAAAACGATCCTTTTCAGGACCGTCATGATTTCATATAAAGAAAATCGAAGCTTGATGCATCGGTAAAAGCGCGGGAATGTATAGATTCATTTTCGCGCGATATCATAGTAAAAAGGCGTGTTTGCAAATTTTCTGTATCTACATTTATTTCTATGTAATTCGATTCAATTCATTTTGCGTTTATGATTAAATAAATCCAAAAGAAATAACTCAGATTCATGTGGTACCGTTTATTAACAACTAACTCTCGATTCGACAAAGCAAAAGAAAAATATTTACATTTTTTGTAACTACTGAAGTCGTATATTCGGTGAAACTCGCACGTCTTATCAGAATATTAAAAATAATACTTTGTAGACTTACGTAGAAATGCTCTTAACAAAAAAAGGAATGTTTATTTTATAAAAAGAAGAAATTTAAAATGCCTCAGTTTTGCTATTTTTACAAAGGCCTTTATTTATTTAAAACGACGTTAAATGAACTTACGACATACCATTAAGAATAATACTAAATGAGTGCAATGTATTTATACATAATACCACGTTTAGCGGGTGCTTAACATGACGTTTCCTTGCATCAGCCCCGGACTAAAGAATTTTTGGCTCTAAATTTTACTTTTTTTCTATTCTTTAATGATGAAATCCGGTTTCGGTGGGTTTGTGCTTTATATGTCGTGTAGTTAACACTCAAGCAAAATTTACTTTTTTATTTGATACACCCTGCATAAATAAACATTTAAATATAAATCTCTTTCCTCAGAGGAAGATTGCTGGTCTCCCTGATTATTTATCAGATTTGCATCACCAATCGTGTTCATTATTGAAAAGTACTGTAAATAGTTTACTTAAATTGACATTATGAAACTGAGGGTGTGCTATACTCAACATTCGATTTTTTATAATAATCATATTCTTGTTACATAGTATGTACAACAAATGTGTTAACAGCGTCAGTATCAATAATATAAATATACTTGTAACAATACGTACTTACTTACTACTAAAACTATCTGAAGATAAGGGATAAAATAGTTAAGTACATTGGTACACTGAGAAACCGATATATTTAAACCAACCAAATATACAGGGTGTTAGGTAAACATGCGGCAAAAATTCAAGGGGTTATTCCTTGGCTTATTCTAAGAATATTTTGTCCTATGATGATTTTTGAAAAACCCCTTTGTTTCGAAGATACAGGGCGAACAAAATTTGCGACAACCATATTCGATATTCGTTGAAATTATTAATGTAAATAAAAGTATGGTGTACGCCAATGAGTTTATCAAGTACAAAAAATTGTCTACAATGCGTAGTTATTTCGTCGATGTTGATCACATGAAACGGCTGTTTTATCTAGTAGTGGATTTCATTTGAATACGTCTCATTGGCCACATTTGTTTAGATTGAGTGACGTTTGGCTGTTTGACGTGTCTTTAATAGTTAGTGAAATCCTCTATCATGATGTATACGAACGCCGAGATGACTGACATGCATTTCATGTATGGACTTGCTGATGGCAACTCATTAGAAGCTAGACGATTGTACATTGAACGATTTCCTGTCCTCGATCGAAAAATCTTCGAAAACATTCATCGACGTCTTCGTGAAACAGGCTCAATGAAACGAAGTGGAGGGCCAGGAAGATCAATGACGGTACAATGGGAACAGAATGTGCTGGAGATGATATATGATCCTGGTAGTTCCTCTAGGCGAAAAATTGGAAATACTTTGAATGTAAGTCATTGGACAGTTTGGAAAATTCTTAAGGACAATTTGTTGTATCCATACCACATTCAACGCGTTCAGGCACTACTACCTGCTGATTTTCCTCCACGTATTGCATTATGTCAATGGATATTGCAAACATTAGTTCGCATCCTTCTATTTCTGACACAGATTCTTTTTACCAAAGAAGCCAGTTTCTCAAGAAATGCAATAAGGAATTTTCATAATAACCAAAATCCGCACGAGGGATTTGAAGATCGTTTTCAACATCAGTTCTGGTTGAATGTTTGGGTTGGAATTGTGGGTGACTATCTAATTGGACCGGTATTTCTACCAGGAAGACTTACTGGCGTGGTGTACCGCAGCTTTCTGGACGCAACGCTGCCTGAATTTCTGGAAGATGTACCATACGCGACAAGAATTGCAATGTGGTTTACGCAGGATGGTGTACCACCACATTTCAATTTGATTGCTCGTAATTTTTTATCAGCCACATACGGAGATCGCTGGATTGGTCGAGGTGGGCCACACGTATGGCCTGCTCGATCCCCAGACTTAAACCCCATAGATTATTTCTTCTGGGGATCTCTGAAGTCAATAGTTTACGCTACTCCAGTGGAGAATTTGGACGATTTGCGAAATCGGATAATTGCTGGGTGTAACTCAATTAGAAACGACCCTGATGGTGTGTTTGAAAGAGTTCGACAGTCAATGACGAGAAGATTGAACGCTTGTATCCAGGCTGGAGGAAACCATTTCGAACATTTATTGTAGATTGAGCAACTTTACATGCACTTTTTGATAATAAAATGTTGTTACTGACGCAAAATTTCTTCGCCCTGTATCTTCGAAACAAAGGGGTTTTTCAAAAATCATCATAGTGCAAAATATTCTTAGAATAGGCTAAGGAATAACCCCTTGAATTTTTGCCGTATATTTACCTAACACCCTGTATAAATAAATTGCTTCTTCCCGCCTAGAAAAAAAAGGTCTGCAAATATACATGATATTTTAGTGGTTCGCAAAGTGAATCCATTTCTTAAGTATCCGATGACTAGCACATTTACTTCATATTCTTTGTGCAATTGAAGACCCGAGTGGATGAAGGTGTTATGTTACAAAATAAAACTTTTTCAGAAATTAAGTTTTTTATGTAATTTTCCTCAAAAGTATTGTAACATAACCCTTTCATACATTCGCAAGACTCTAGTGTTCTTGAGTTTCTGCAATTTTCGATGGTGCTATGTGAAAGATGCGTACAAAATACCTTGATTCATGCAAAAAAGGCAATTTTTAAAATGCGATATAGCACCTTCATCCACCCGTATCTTCAATTATTAAGTATTAATTCACGATCGTTTAAATGTATTGTTACGCTACACAGTAGCATACAGCCCGGATTAAAAAAATAAATTTTACAAGAAATACATTAATTGAATTAAAAAATCAAGTTTTATATATACCAGTGTCATCTATTTTTTATAATTTTGATTTAGAAGTGTTTTGTCTCACCAGCCAGATGGCATGCAAGACGAGAAATTTCCGATCGAGGGGCGGTGACATAAAAAAAATATTGAATGGCTCGTTAACTCTCTTATATTTTAACTCAGTACGCATGGAGATGTGATAGGATGATGTTGTCAATTGTCCTCTCCCTCAAATTCAATGTTTAAGACCAGTTTAAATGATGTCTTATAGGCATGATTATGTCGTGTCTTAATCGTATTCAATCCCTTATGTGTAAATGAAACATTTAAGTGCGAATAAAGGTGATTTTATTTACTTAAATCAAATTCAAAATGTGACTTGTTTAATATCAGACATAAATCTATGGATAATAATCTCAGGTGAGTCCGTGAGTCCGTTTAATTAATAACAGTAAAGTTTCATTAAGTGATTCCACCTTTTGCGATTCAAATTCATAGTTTCTTACTTAAATACGTTTGAAATAAATTTTAAAAATCCCGCGTTTTCTGACCGTTCAAATGGAGTTATATTAGATTTGAATAAACGTGTGAAACAGAGTAGCCAACCTTGATGGTAAATCACTGGATATTGGTTCGTAACGTAAAAACATAACAAATACTTATAAACCTAATTACACAAATTTCCCCAAAGTAACTGGAGATCGTTTAGCTATGTTACAAACGATTTTCTAACCTCAAATTTTCAGAACGGATTAAAATAAAAATTTCTTATAAGTATAATTCAAATTAGATTATAATTGAAATAATACGTTCATTTTTATAGGTAGATTTGACGAAGAGTACCTTTTTACAGGACCGAATTCTGCGATCATCGGTGGTCAGGACTGTACAGGTCGGATATGGGCTCTGGTTCGGGTACATCGAAGATAGGTACTTCAGATCAGCGAGGATGGGTCGCTCAGGACAGGAACATTACTCGGAAAAATCGTCGTTGAAGAAAAATTTCCCAAAAATCGTGTGTAATTTGGAATAAAATTTATTTGGAAAACTTTGTTTAACAATTAACCATTATTTTTTAGGTTGTAATTTGGGATAAAATTGGATTTTATCGAAAATAACCGTTAAATTTTTCACGAGAACAAACGGAAATCTGTCTGCCTCGAACAAGGTTCGATTATTGAATGGTTCGAATTGAAAATGTTTTTAACTGAATCGAAAGCGATTGTCTCCAAGCAAGGAGTCCAACTGTCTTTTTGTGAGAGTCCGTTAATATAACCAAAAATGAGAAGCCTCCATTTGTTTTACATATGAGAATGGCCATGTGATCGACAGGATTGTCAGATCTTCACCGATGTGAAAATAAATAAAATTACAAAAACTGGAATCACCTTACACTTTTTATATAACAAAGGTATGAGTCTCTGCATTATTAGAAAAATACATTTGAAATTTTTAAACGCTTATTACTATAAAAAATTAACAATCTAAAATTCATTACTATGCCCCCAAAAGGTAGGCAACCATTTATACACATAGAATTGTTACAGAATCCAATTTCCAACAATTCCCATGTCTGTCTGTTGACATATCAAAGCAATTGATCTGCCAGTGCATATAAAAACATTACTAAACAAAAATTTACAGAAATAAATACTCTGTAAAAGAAATAAGACTGCTCACTCGAATTAAAGGTGGATCCAAATTTGATCTGTCAATAGCTATTGTAATAGTATACTATACAAATTCTAATATTCATTTTCGATGTGTAGGTGTATCACTGCTGATCATCTCGCTTCCTGAAGGGAAAATTCTAAAGGAAAATGCCTCGAAGGACTTGCCAAATGCAGAGATTACCTACATCACCTGGACATCGTCTAGCTGTCTGCTGCTACATATTATATCCTTTTTTTTATTATATCTAATAAGTTTTAAAATATAATTAAGTAAAATAGTGACATTCCCTTTTCAAATAATAGTAGAATATTAAATACTCTCTCCATAACAGTATGTATCTTTTATGACATCTGTTCTCTTATTGAGGAGTTAAATCCTGCATCGACACCGGAGACACACAGATCTCGCGTCGAAGAGAGTGTCTTTCACCTTTGCGTCCGCCACCAACACGGACAGAAAGATTCTTGTGTGTGGATATCTGCTCCGTACATGCTGTGCCGTACGCGGTGGATTCGTTCACCTGCCACAGGAGGGGGACAGGTCGGGTCAGGGCTCCCGCGCGTGTGGGCGCCACAATGGGCAATCACTCACCATCTCCCTACAATGCGCCGTATAACCTATATCTCTACTCTGAGGATATACAACTCGTCTCAAAGGTTTTCACACAGTTGTGAGGGAATTTTGTATCTACGTTTACATCGTCGAATTTCCATTGGTAGTTGCTTTGATTTTTATTATAATATAAGCATGTACTGTGTCTATCTCCTCTGTGTTAATTTTTTTCGACACCATTTTGATTAGAACAAGTGATCAAACTGTCATTTTCGATTGGTGTACAAGACCAACATATTCTGGGAGGTATATTAACTTCTTTTCTAATTAACCTCTGAGCCAGAAGGTCTCCCTCAAGATTTACGTATTGTTTTTACTAGAAATCTATAAACAAACCTCCAAACTTATAAAAACCACATATATTTTTTCGCCCATAGCTACCAAGATCTTTTAAAAATGTCGGATAGTATTAGTACAACAATATACGCTAATATTAGAAAGTGCATCTGTTTGGCAACATAGCAGTGACATTACATCAATCGACATTCTTGACATCTGTCAACATTTATGTATTGTTATTATTGAAACTTATAGACAAATCTTTAAACTTATAAAAACCGCATATATTTTTTCTCCCACAACTCCAAGTGTCCTTCACAAATATTGCGAAAGTAATGAAAATAAATGATATAAAAAAACGTTTCAATTTAATCATGTATATTTACAATATGTCAATTACCACTGCTCTTAAAAGTGAATTTTAGATTTTCACCAAACCAAATTTTTATTACCAGTTATCTGTATTTGGAGGAAAACAAATAATTCCGTAACCCCTTCACAAATATTAATTTCAACGTTAAAATAAAAAACCGTTCGCTTCATAAAAGCGAAAGAATTTTTAAAATCGGGTCAACTGTTTTGAATTTACTACGTATAAACAAACTGGCCGTAAGGTGTGTATGATAGACAAGGAGGCATCTTCTCTGTCTTAAATCTATCCGCGAGTTTTAGAATTCACGTCTCCCATACGACGTAGAACAAACGCAATAGGAAAATTACATAGCGGCGCGCATGATAGACAAGGTCGTAGCCCATTTTATCCCCACTTTATCGCCCGCTCTTTGTCTGTCTTATTGCCGCTGGGATAGGAGCGCGTGGTCCTGTTCACGAAACGATTTTCACCCCAAGTTGATCCGCATTCCATTGGCCGATGCACGGTGCACCGATCAACTAAATCGTCTATAACTTTTTTACTTTATGGTTTAGATTCATGAAATTTGGTGTGTATGTCAAGGAAGGTATGCTGCGTAGGATTGCGTAATCAAATTTTCAAAATACGATTTAGGTTCATATTTATTGGGTGGTAAACATAAACAACGAATAAATTTTGACGAGCTTTCTACATACAACAGTTTCTAATATTAGTCAATATTGTTTTACTAATACTATCCAAGATTTGTAAAAGACATTGGAAGTTGTTGAAGAAAAAATATATGTGGTTTTTCTAAGTTTGGAGGTTTGTTTATAAATTTCAATGACAACAATACGTAAATCTTGAGGGATGAAAAGGCTAGGGGATTCAGTATGTCGTCAGCTATATTAAAACTTAAACCTCATTCCTCTGATGCTAGTTTTTTCTATTTTCTTGGAAAAAGCTGAAATTAATAACACATCCTCTGCTATTTTGATATTACGAGCCTTAACTGGCACCAACAAACTTATTTGCAGCATAACTGAACATCAAATAAAACTATCAATTTTGATATCTAAAAAATGATTATTTTTTTAAGAATGATCCCATATATTGTTCGCTGAATACATTATTTCATTCAAACACCTAATTACTAGAAACATTAAATCTTTAATATACAGGGTGACTCTCAATATATGCGACAAACTTTAAGCGTTGATTCCTGGGGTTATTTTGATCATAAAAGTTCATAAGAACATATGTCCAAAATCGCTTAGTTCTAAAGTTGTACAATGTTTAATAGTAAGTTAACATAATTAATGTTTTTATTATAAATTAACAAAATAATTAGTAAAACAAAATTAACTTATACTAACTGTTGAAAATGACCACCCCCAACTGCAATACAAGCTTCTATCATCCGTCGTATTGACTGGCGAGTCCTTTCTAAAATACCAGTGGTATTTCGAATTGTTTGAATATCTGCGATAATACGATTTCTCAGTTCATCGACATTTTCAATGGGAATTGTATAAACTAATGATTTAAGGTGACCCCAGAGAGAAAAAAGTCCAAAGAATTTAAGTCTGGAGACTGAGTAGGCCACGGTTGTGGACCTCCCCGTCCTATCCACCGATCTGGATACGTATTGTCCAAAAACTCGCGAGCAACTAAACTAAAATGCGCTGGAGCACCGTCATGCATAAAATACATTTGTAATCTTAATTGCAACGGAACTTCTTCCAGCAGTAGTGGTAGCTCCTCTTCAAGAAAGTTGCGGTATACCTCGCAATTTAACCGCATCGGTAAAAAATGTGGACCTATCAAGTGATCTCCAACAATTCCGGCCCACACATTGACAGAGAATTGATGTTGATGACGGGCATTCACTAGTTCGTGCGGATTTTCTTCGGCCCATATGTGATTATTATGAAAATTAATAATCGCGTTTCTAGAGAAGGTAGCCTCGTCGGTGAAGAATATTTGAGCCAAATAGTCAGGATTTTGTGCGATTTTGTGTTGCATCCATTGATAAAAAGCCACTCTTTGCGGAAAATCTGCCGGCAGAAGTGCCTGCACCTGTTGAATGTGATATAGATACAACAATTGATCTTTCAATATTCTCCAAACTGTGGCCTGACTAATGTTTAAAGCAAACGCAATT
Organism: Protaetia brevitarsis; assembly: GCA_004143645.1. Lineage (NCBI taxonomy): Eukaryota > Metazoa > Arthropoda > Insecta > Coleoptera > Scarabaeidae > Protaetia > Protaetia brevitarsis. The sequence goes on along the minus strand of RXPK01000500.1, from coordinate 62,649 downwards.
TTTCTGGTGCTTGTAGTAGGATGTTCCTCAATTTCATTTAGTACCATTTCTTCAACTTGTGGAGTTCTCACTGTAGATGGGTGCCCGTTATCAGTCGTGCGTTTTTTTAAAAAATTACCCGTTTCACAAAGGCGTTGGTGAAGACGGGCAAATATTGAATAATGCGGGATGATACGGTTCGGGTATCGTTTTTCATAAAGACATCTAGCAGCACGCGAATTTCCATTGGCAAGACCGTAAACGAAATGCATATCACACATCTCAGCATTCGTGTAATTCATTTTAGAAAACAGAAACTGGCAATAAACTGAATGAACACTCTGACAACTATTGACAAATATTAAAATGACAAATAAACAATTCCCTCTCAACACAATAGTTTTTGAAAAACCAACTGTGATATTAAGTTTGTTCGCGTCGCATGAACTATTTGCACTATTATGCACTTTTACACACAAAAGTTCTAAAAAGTGCATAATAGTGCAAATAGTTCATACGACGCGAACAAACTTCTTATATCGTGTTAATCATAGTTCATAATTTATTATTAAACATTCAATAACTTTAAAACTAAACCGTTTTGGACATATACTCATATGAACTTTTATGATCAAAATAATCTCAGGAATCAGCACTTAAAGTTTGTCGCATATATTTGAGAATCACGCTGAATACATTATTTCATTCAAACACCTGATTACTACAAACATTAAATCTTTAATATAAACGTGTCTAAGGAATGGGTTCAACACGACTCTAGAAGTGGATACACAAACACGTGTTTGACATCGTGAGTTCCTCGTGTTAAGGGAGCTTATAAGAGATCCTGCAGTTGGTTATTTTTTGTGAAGCTCGTGCAGGAAACGCATGAATATTTTTTTTTTACTTGATGTAAATGTGTGGCATTCATATTTCATTTCCTATATCCTCTTTTTTGCTGTAACATCCGGTCTATATAGTTTCTAAATGGAATACACTTGCGAGCGGAGGTACCAGGTGTAAGAATCTTTGAATTAATAAATGCAATCTTAGATTTTCTTCTGCATAATTTCCACGCCTTCAATCAACAATATTATAGCCCGAATACTTATTTATATCATCTCCTTGTAAATACTCTTTCTCTTCCCCCAGTCAAATGCCGTACCTACAATGTAATGTAACCCGGATCCCAGTTTCTCCGAAGCGAATGAACAGACGCTGAAGCGGTCTCAGGTATTTTCGTTGGCTCTTCGTTACGAATCTACGCGCCACAGAATGGGAATGCAATAAGTCGAAAATATTTACGCATTCTTAATTATAATATGTCACCTGCGCATTAATAATAATTCGGATTTATATACACGTCCCACACACAAAGGGATTTTTCGGACAACAAAGGGCCGTAAAATTTTATTGCACCACGTTCTTGGGCGCGAAATTTATGCAAATTACCATAAGCAATTATAGTATGCCGAACTTACACTGTGCTCTGTCGCTTTTCTCTCTCTGTTCCTCTCCGCAAACGTATTGGTGTATGTAACCGACGTTGTATATAGCAGATATTGTAAGAAGAGTGTGTATATACATCAATAACTGGCGGTCTTATACTTCGTCCAACATAAGAACAGTGGAATTCTTTTCAAAGTTGCGGTAAAAGGTTTAGACAATTTTTTCGATTTATTCGATAGGTAAACTCACTTCCCTAACAGCCAGAAATATCACATAGATATTTTTAAAAATATATTTTATAAATATTTTTCGTGAGAGGTTTTTGAATATATTTTTCATATTTTTTTCTAAATATAGATAAAATATTCAATTAAAATATTTATTCCGTATTTTAAAATTAATGTAAGCGCAATATTTTTTCTAAAATATTTGTAAAATATTATTTATATGAAAATTGAGATTTTTTATGCAATCTATTTAATTTGTCAAAATGAACTAAAATTGTTCTTGACTATTTAGAATGTATAACGTCGATAACGAAAAGTTGAAACATACATAGAGTTGTCTAAAAGGCGAGAACTTGTTTTTTTCACACTCACCGTACAAGTTATTAATCAATAATTCTGGCATCTTTTAAGGCATACTGAAGGTTTATCAAATTAATCACTATTTTTTAATTGATGTGTTCTAAATAAAAAACAAACGTATTTATCATCATTTTATTTGAATAAGCCAATAAAAATGAAAAATACTCATTTCTAAGTCTAGCCTTGGCTGGTGCCAGGTACAACACTATGGCTTTTTTCATATCTTCGGTAGTGGCGCTCTCATGGCGTTTCCTTGTAGCCTCTAAAACAATGCCAATTGTATTAAATCATACCATGAATAAAACATCCTACAACATTATCAACACCTACTAATACATTTGGAGCATTTACAATAATTGGAGTGGTAGCTACATTCTAATACTTACGATACTTATTTTTACTTTATTTCATAATACTTGAAAACATTCTACGTACAAACAATAAAACAACACAACGTATTCTAACCTCTATTTGAAGTTATAACGCTTATCTACCGAGATGAATCTCTTAAGCAAATCAACTAGCAATTTATCTGGTAGATGCAGTACATATATGATGCATAAAATTTCTACAATTATATTATTAAACGATTTCTGTACATAGTAATATTGAGCATTCCAATTATCTTATAAATGCCATGACATGTTCAAAGTTTTGCTTACCTCATAGTCACCACAAAAACTAAAACACACCCCGCAACAATTTATTACACAGTTAACCCTAATCTGCCCTAATCGTATACTATTATAAGCTATAACTTGTAACGGACAAACGAATGAAAACGTTGATGATGCACGTGCGCGTATGCATTCTATGTACCTAATCCATAGACGCATAAACAATACTAAATCATATAACACCGGCACCGTAATGAATAGAGGTGTTGTGTTGACGTTCGCAACTTACAAATATTAGAAATAATATAATATAAAACGCAGATGTATTAATAGAAAAGTTACAGCGCTCAACTTAGATATTAATTAAATCATATTAGATATATATTATCTAATTTAATCTTTAAACTATCATTTTAAATAGGTACATACCTGCTTAATATGTATGCATATTTTAGCCATTTTATATTATTCGTCCTACGCACTAAATGTACAAAAGCAAAATTTCAATCTTTTTTTTTATATGAAATAAATATTTACAGAAATACAAAGCAAAATATTCTTGCAGAGTTATGAAAAATATATTGAGAAAACATTTGCAATAAAATATTATTAATGCTACATAACATATATATTTTTTAAATGTTTTCCTAATATATTTTCTATAATATATGTTATGCATATTATATTAATATAACTAATATTCAAGAAACATTTAATATTTTTTAAATATTTATAAAATATGAAATAAATATAGTTGGTCACTGGGGTAGTTATAACTTCAAAGCCATATTTCTCTTTGTCCTTTGTTTAGATTTAAATAATTTCAATAACTAAATAAGGTTTCAAGGGGGCCCCATTTACCTTATCTTTTATTATTGCTTTGTTCATTTTTTTCATTATTAAGGAATATATTTTATGAGTCATTACGTTATAAATTGTTTAAAAAAACTGTGTTTGTCCTATACAAAATAAAACTATTACTAATAATACTGCTTATTATTTAAGTTTATATTAAATATTTACTAAACTTCCTCGTTTCCTGCACTACCTATAGTTGGACAACATTTTAAGGTAAGTATATTGTATATTTATAGCAAACCATTACCTTCTATATATCAGGTATTAGAGAACGTGCATTAATGATACTCTTTCCTTATCACAAGTAATCTAAATAGCTTGTATTAATTATGAAAGTGTGATAGCTGTTGTAGAATAGTTCACTCATAGCAATACACCTACTACTTGACAAGGGCAAATCTTTGCTTACTGCAACTAAATATATTCTTTGGCTTAACTACTTCAGTTTAATTATCATAAGTAACTTTATAAGTTACCGGTATGAAGCAGACCGTAAGTAACTTAGATTGCTTCTTGTCAGTATCAGTGTTTAGGATCTCTTTTTTACTAGTGCTAAGTAATCTGTGCTTTTGTCCCCTATTCAGCTGAACTTTTTACTTACGATAATTGTATTTTTATTTATGATTGTTAAATTTTTTTCTCAGTGCATATGGCCAACAGGATCTGGTGTTTCCTTGACAAGGAATATAATTTTAAATTTACGCATTTCTTCGGAAATAATATATTTTTAGTTGAAACAATTTATTCCTTTAAGTGAAACATATTGATAGTTGATTCAAGGCCTCTTTATTTTAAACTTGGAAACTATGCAGATTGGCAGAAAACCGTAAGCATTTTTCCTTTCCTTATAACATTTATTCATTTTAGATTTAAGCGTAAACACAACAAAATGCTGTGATCATTAAAATCGAAATGAAAATGAATTATCTCCAAAAACCCGTATGCACTAAGGAGGGATTTGCCGTTAGAATATTGTAAATCCTAGTAGTATTGGGGAGTGGTCGCAATGACCATCCTCCAGCACTCTAGTGTGACGATAAAGAAATCGTCCTTTCAATGGCGATGACTCCTATCAGATGTTGTTCTAGTAAATATACCAGATTAGTATGTTACGGTGGTAGTTTCCAGCCTATTTTGTGCGAAATATTATCTGTCACTGAAATGAAATAGGAGATGCGCCATCTATACGACAATTTCGCTACTATACATAAGTATATCTGCTCGTCTGCTGTACTATATGGGGAGAAAACTGCTATACGAAAATAAAATGCGATATTTATTTTTACTTCCATGTAAATATTTAGTTAAATTAATAAATACTGCCCTAGCTTCAAATAAATCTACTAACCAATTTATTTGTTTGATTGAATACAGGAATATTTTTAATATTCCTAAATCAAGTAATAATTTAGTAACTGTAACCAAATGCACGAAGAATGGTTGAAAACAATAAGATCGTTTTTCCCGTGTATAACAGTTTTAGAACTTTCAAACACTATATACTGCTGTAAAGTTCCTTGGCTTAAAAGTAAATCAGCATTAACTGAAAAGATTCCAATTTTCTGCGAAATTTCTTTAACCTCGCGCGAAAGATATTCACTTTTGTTCATTATTGTTTGTGTATCTGAGACTTATGCACGTGGGAACATGAATAAAACTAAAATACTGCCGCGTAAAAAAGCACTCAGCTTGAATACAGGTGCACGCATTGACATTGAAAAGCACCTTTTGGCAACTATCAAAGTTCGACCGTTGAAAAATTTCCAAAACCATCCAAACTTGCTTGCTTGCTTTGCATAATCAAAAGAAGAAGTGAGATGTTTATAAGTCTTCTTTTTTTTTGTCAATCATTATCCATCGCATCTAAGAAAGCGCTACTACATTATCGCAGTGCAGATAGGGTGTGGGTAGGCTCATACCTAAATCGGATTGGTTAGTGACGCCGTCAGATTACCGGCGAGTCGCTTCTTTCAGGATTACAATTTAATATTTACTACCTGTGCTCCGGCAATGAGACATACGAGATTCTTAAGAGGTTCGCTTTAATCAACTCGACTCTGCTACCGGTCGGTAGCGAGTAATCCCGATACGTACTACGTACTACAACATACATCCGTGGCAATAGGGAATTATTTAAATCCAGACAGGTAACATCAAGCGAAAACCTATAACTCCGGCTTCTATAGTTATCTATACGGTCATGGATAGAAAAAAGAAACAATTAAATGTTTTAATTTCAAAATTGTTGTCGAAATTTAAAGATATATTTCAATATTTTGCCGGAAAACGTAAAATGTATATATATAATCAACAACCTTAATTACCCTAAGGGTGTAAAGGTAGGTTCCGTAAACACTTTTATTTCTTGTTGTAGATAAACGATGACCATTCTTTCTTGTTTTTGCCATTATTCTTGCTTCGTTCCAGGATATTCCTTTTGTTCTCAAACATTCTTCTACTGTAGAATCCCATGTCTTTCTCGGCCTGCCTCTCTTTCGTTTGTGTCTTGATCTTGCCAGCCATACTCTTTTCGTCAGTCTTTCCTCTTCCATGCGTATCATATGTCCAAACCATTTCAATTTCTGTCTCTCTATACTTTCTAAAATCGGCTCTACTCCTAATTCTTCTCTTATCTTCTCATTTCTTATTCTATCTCTTCACCACTCTTAAATACCTCATCTCCACTTAAACGTAAAATAACCGGGGTAATTTTGCCTTGAAATGTAAAAATATCTGGCATTCCTGATATTCAAAGAGCAGTATAAATTTATAGTTTGATAGATTGTGCATGACATCTTTGTTACCTATACAAGGTGTCCCACAGAACTGGGCTAATTGAATTTTTCGAATATTTGTAATTTTGCCAAAATGTTGACGTTTGCACTCTTTCTAATAAAAATAAATATCTCATAGGCTATTAGACAATAAAATATTCTACTGTGACAGCGGTAACTACAATATCGTATACAGAGTATCCATAAACTCAATTATTAAATGTTTTGCACTGGAAACATGAAATATCAAATTGAAATTACCATAATATTGAAACATTTGAAACGAATTTTACCCCACCATTTATTGCACTAAAACTTATCTGTCATTGGTTCCCTCTTTTTTTAGGGGGTTTAGGAGTTTTGCATATACATACGCTTTACTTGACGTCACTTTTGATTGACCAACGAACAGTGTTGTTGGTTGTGAGTGTAAGTAAATCTAAATGGATACCCCAGCCGTTTCACAGCTACTTAGAGAATGGGGTGGAATGGGGCTGATACACAGATGCTACCATTAAAATATTCGAAGGTAAGTACGTACGTGTTATCTAATATTAAAGGATTACTGGTTTAAAAAACTTTGAAATAATACTTAGAGTCAGCGCCATTGTGTCGATAATATATGAACATGGTAGGTGTGTACATTAACAAACATATGTAGGTATTTACTAGTTATTAGTTTTCAGTAGGTAATACCAGCAAATTATTATACTAATTGAAATTATATCAGTAACCAACGCCGACTAGATACCAAGCCCAGGCATTGAGTGGGAAGTATCCCGAGAACACCGGTCGCAACGACGGATACGCATAACATCTATACCTTTACGCATCAATATCCCGTGCGCACTCCTGGAGTACCCCGATACGCTACCTTCTCCCAAACATTGTAAAACTATAAAGTATGATAGTAAATTTATTTAATTACATAATATTTCTTTATTTATTAATTTTCTTCTACCGAGGTTTTTGGTGTTACAGACACAAAATTAGTAGGTAATTATTACCCTTAATAGTAGAAATGCTCAGATTAAGCAGGTAAGTATTATCAGTTCAATATACTTATATTTTTGGAAGCAAATAATGGCAATACTTCAAATAATACTTTTATATACTTCTACCAAATGTACACAAATTATTAAGGCATAAATATGATAGTTTCCAGTTGAGAAAATCTATTTACTCAAATCTAAAATAATTAATTTTGTAGTGAAAATATTATATGTTCATAATGATTTTAGTATATTGTTTACATTTGAACTAAAAAAAATGTTTCGTCTAATAAATTCACGGGTTTGAAAAATTGAACAAATTTTATTCTCAATATAAATACATCATCTTCTTGCTTATATAGGAAGTTATGTTATATTCAATGTGATGCATTTATATTCAAATTGAGTAATTATTTTTTTGTGTGTACCGTTTAAAACGACAAATATGTGTCAACAAAAAATAAATACTAATTTGATGATGAATCAGACATAAGAATTCAACACTTATCAATAATATTAAATAGATACATAGCAACGAAAAGAACCGTTCATTCATCCATAAAAAATTGAAGCCCTATTTGAATACGCTATCTTGTCGAAGCGAGTCAAGGTTCCACGATAAAGGTGGAAACTGAGCAACCCCTAACAGCCAGAAATATTACATAAATATTTTTAAAAATATATTTTATAAATATTTTTCGTGAGGGGTTTTTGAATATATTTTTCATATTTTTTTTTTCTAAATATAGATAAAATATTCAATTAAAATATTTATTCCATATTTTAAAATTAATATAAGCGCAATATTTTTTCTAAAATATTTGTAAAATATTATTTATATGAAAATTGAGATTTTTTATGCAATCTATTTAATTTGTCAAAATGAACTAAAATTGTTCTTGGTTATTTAGAATGTATAACGTCGATAACGAAAAGTTAAAACATACATAGAGTTGTCTAAAAGGCAAGAACTTGTTTCTTCACACTCACCATACAAGTTAATAATCAATAATTCTGGCATCTTTTAAGGCACACTGAAGATTTATCAAATTAATCACTATTTTTTAATTGAAGTGTTCTAAATAAAAAACAAACGTATTTATTATCATTTTATTTGAATAAGCCAATAAAAATGAAAAATATTCGTTTTTAAGTCTAGTCTTGGCTGATGCCAGGTACAACCCTATGGCTTTTTTCATATCTTCGGTAGTGGCGCTCTCATGGCGTTTCCTTGTGGCCTCTAAAACAATGCCAATTGTATTAGATCATACCATGAATAAAACATCGTACAACATTATCAACACCTCTACTAATACATTTGGAGCATTTACAATCATTGGATACATTCTAATACTTTCGATACTTATTTTTACTTTATTTCATAATATTTGAAAACATTCTACGTACAAACAATAAAACAACACAACGTATTCTAACCTCTATTTGAGGTTATGACGCTTACCTACCGAGATGAATCTCTTAAGCAAATCAACTAGCAATTTATCTGGTAGATGCAGTACATATATGATGCATAAAATTCCTACAATTATATTATGAAACGATTTCTGTACATAGCGATATTGAGCATTTCAATTATCTTATAAATGCCATGACATGTTCAAAGTTTTGCTTACCTCGTAGTCACAACAAAAACTAAAACACATCCCGCAACAATTAATTACACAGTTAACCCTAATCTGCCCTAATCGTATAGTATTATAAACTATAACATGTAACGGACAAACGAATGAAAACGTTTGATGATACACAGGTGCGCGTATGCATTCTATGTACCTAATCCATAGACGCATAAACAATACTAAATCATATAACACCGGCACCGTAATGAATAGAGGTGTGGTGTTGACGTTCGCAACTTACGTTTTGTATTATATTATAAATAATATAATACAAAACGCCGATATATTAATAGAAAAGTTACAGCGCCCAACTTAGATACTAATTAAATCATATTAGATATATATTATCTAATTTAATCTTTAAACTATCATTTTAAATAGATGCATACCTATTTAATATGTATGCATATTTTACCCATTTTATATTATTCGTCCTACGCACCAAATGTACAAAAGCAAAAATTCAATCTTTTTTTTTATATGAAATAAATATTTACAGAAATACAAAGCAAAATATTCTTGCAGAGTTATGAAAAATATATTGAGAAAACATTTGCAATAAAATATTATTAATGCTACATAACATATATATTTTTTAAATGTTTTCCTAATATATTTTCTATAATATATTTTATGCATATTATATTAATATAACTAATATTCAAGAAAGATTTAATATTTTTTAAATATTTATAAAATATAAAATAAATATAGTTGGTCACTGGGGGTGTTCCACTCATCAAAAGTTTGAGAAAAGCTGCTTTAGGCCATTTTTTCTTCATTCGCCGAGACTTTACTTGCAAAAAGAATATTTAAAGATCGAAATGTGTGAATTATCTTTTATTAATTTTTTTTTTTTAAACAACCTAAATAAATATTCACCCAACATTTTAGACCGATCCTGTATACCGTATAGACTACATACACGGCATAATCTTTTTCCGAGCGTCAATTTGTATCGTACATTAGACCTAAGAGCTAAACGATGTTCAACGCTGGCTTCCGTAACGTCAAAACTTGGTAGTCGTTCTGCTTTTTTTTTTAGCTTTGTTCCACTCGACCTGACGCTGCGCTGGTAGGTAGCGAAAATAAAATGATTACACTCTGTCACGACGATTGACAGCGCCTAGGTGCTTATAGCAGGCAGTCCTGATTCTACGCAGATTAAATAGAAACTTAAAAAGAATTAGGAAAAAAGGACATACACAGACGAAAGCGTGACCGTAGCTTTCATGTAAATGGCGGCAATTATATGTTATGCATGTAAAACCGACAATATCTGAGGATACCAACGGTTGCTAGACCTGACTGTGGTATATATATATATATTTTATATACTTATATATAGGTACACAGATAAGGTAGACGCAAGTTGTGCTACTATGGTAACTCGACCATTAATAAGAGAAGCGAGATATGTATCGCTAAGGATAGCTGTTCCGCTACTGGTAATATCAGAGGCACAGGGACTGACAAATGACAAATTAGTGTCTTTTTAATTGCTACGCGAAGAACCGTTTGTCATGCTTGCCTCCTATTTGTGGAATGGAAGATGAAAAACTGCTTACGCGAAAAAGAAAACAAATCAAGAGGTTTTAAAGTCATTACTTTTTTTTTTGTTTAACAAATCTTCGCCGAATTTTCAAAAACGAATTAACCCTGTATGGAGTAAAAAGTCTATTAGATTTGCGAAATGCGAAATAAACCATCTTTTAAGTATCCATTGTTCCTTGCGTAGGTAAGACTAAATATTGATTTTGGAAACATATGTAATAATGTTTATAAATATTGAAATGAAATAATTTTCTTATTGGTATCTAGTTATACTCTATAATTATATCTCTAGCAAATTAGTAAAAGTTTGTCACTTCAACAACATAATCAGTAAAATAAGAACATTTTAAAATTTTGTGCGATTTCAGTCTACTAAAGCAACCTTGTAAATATTCATTGCTTCTTGCGTAGGTATGACTAAAATATTGATTTGGACTACGGAAATCGATGGCACACTATCTTGGAGGTGAGTACCAGACAAGACAGTGACAATGCCAAAAACATTATTGCAGGAGTACAACAGCTTAGACTGCAGAAACAGAAAATACTATCTGGAGCTCAGGTCAGGAAAATGAGAAGGCAAAGGAAGATGGAGGAGGGTACGTGGGCCAAGCAAAAACCACTTTGCCTTGACTCTAAAAGATCCAAGACGGAATATGTAAACCAGGCTGCTAAGACAACGAAGTAGTAAGCCAAGGTGGGAGACAGAAGTTAGACTACTGAGGGTAAAAAGAAGATGGTCGAGGACAGCAAGAAAAGACCTCGACAGGACTCAACTAAAACACTACCGCGGACCTCGAAGATACCCAAGGGCACCTACAGAGAAGCAGACTATGGATGGCAGTAATTGAGTATTGTCATCCGGAAAAAAAAAACCCTAAGTCAAGACCATACGAATCTGATCCAAGGAAAAGGGCAACATAAAGTATATTGGCATAAAATAACCAGAAAAACTCATGGAAAGGCCTTTATTATGAGATCATCAAAGAAGAATACCGAAGAACTACTGCAGCTTAGTAGGAATCATCTTCGAAACATAAGAGGCCTCCTTGTATGTATGTATGTATGTAGGTATGGAGGGAAGGGTGATGTTACACTGCGACCTAAAAGATCTATTGTGTTCTCTATTCCTATATCTTATTCCTTTCAGAAGTGTAGGATGTCAGAAGGTAAGTCTCCCTCTTCGATTTCACATGCTCCCAGATGCAACGGCCTTGGATTGCACAGTGCTACGCAATTTGAGAGGAGGTGGATGGGTGTTTCATCCTGTTCCACACAAAATCTACATTCAAATTCCTTTGCTAATCCTTTCACTTACTCAGATATCCTTTCAGTTTACAATGGTCTGAAAGTATTCCTGTTAATATGCGAACGTTGTTCTTACTCATGTTGATGCATTCTGTAAACCTCTTCTGGTTATAGGTTCCCAGAAGGGTTGTGACGAATTCCTTCACAAAACTGATTTTTTTTGACATGTCATCCCGAGGCATAATCGTTCCTTCCTTGATCATTCTAAGCGTAGTTCTTTTTGCCACACTCTCTACCACAATATGGAGAAGGATAAGATTTAATCTCAATAGCTGCTGTTGAGCAAGTTATGCATACGCATGCTAATCTTCACACTTTCGAGAGATTAATTCTCGTGGTAGCCAGATTAGTTCTTTTGCTCTGAGCTACTGATGCATAAGTGATGAGCGGTATCACTATCCAAAGCAATATTTTTGGGTTGCATACACAGTTTTTCCCTGTAAAGTTTATGCACACCATCAGGGCTTTTTTGGCCTTGTTGGTTACTTGAAGTTCATGTTTGTTCCATAGAAGTTTATTGTCTGGCCTAGGTATTTAACTTCCGTTTTCCAATCTATATTTTTTTGAGAGCGGATTTTCTTTTTCTAGCGAATGCTACTAAGATAATCTTAGTGGGGTTAACATTAAATCCCACCGATTGTAATCAGCTTCTCGTAAAGTTCAATCCTCTTTGAACTATATATGTTACAGAGAGTATACTCAAATTTGCCTCTTGCGTATATGACAATACCATCAGCCTATCCTTGACAAGCTATGCCTAGATCAGTCAGTCCGCATAAGAGTTCGACTACTATTAGGCTCCACATAAGTGGAGATGTAACTCCACCATTGTGGGCATCTTCTTGTCGTACTAACCGAGATGGTCTTATGTCCCATCTCCGCCTCCACCACCCTAGCAGACAGCAGCTGCGACATCCATCTGGAAGTACCCCGGCCATCCACCCCTCTGTTAATGAATGTTTTTTTGACAGACTCGTGTGGAGCGTTGTCAAAAGCGCCCCTATCTTTAGAAAGCCGCACGCTACGGTTTCTTCATTCGTCAGTGCATCTTGGATTCGATCCGTCAGCTCCACTAATGCAGTGTCAGTGGATTTATCCGTTTGATAGGTGTGCTGACAAAGGTGCAACAGCACCCGCTCTGTTCTGACATAATTATCTATAGCCTCTTCCAAACAGGTCTCCTTACAGGGCACCGCGCACTGGAAAGACACTTATAGATAATTGGCATCAATAATAGAGATGCCAACTGCAGACTGTGTAACGGAATCACAGAAGATGCCTACCACATTCTGTGTGAATGCGCGACTCTAGACGCAAAAAGACATTTTTGAAAGGCAAAAAGAGTACCAGGATACTGGAATGGGTGATATGACTGACTGCAGTGTTTTGGGAGACTTCAGATCAGACGGCTTCCACAGCGAAAAGAAAAGCTTGTATTAGCAAAGGAATCTGAATGTAGATTTGATGTGGGAAATAGAATGAAGCACCCATGCATCTCCTCTAAAAAATTACGTGGCATTGGGCAACTCTAGGGCGTTGTATCTAGGAGCACCTGAAATCGAAGTGTGAGATTTGACTAACCTGAAGCCTTGTCATATTCTGCATTTTCTAAAAAAATATAGGATTGGAAGGCCAGTTGTAAAACAACAAAAATACGGTATGGATCAAAATAAATCTGCTAGGTCGCAGACACTATCAGCCACCACACATCAAAAAGGCTAGAATAAACTAATAACTTTTAGGTATCCTGCAAACTTCTCCTAGACGCCTCACAGAAGTTTGCTGTATTACCTGTGCCACAGTTTGAAGTATTTTTATCACTTTTAGGTATACTGTCGTCTTGATTATTTTACTGATAAAAAAATGATCTTCTATAGTAACGTTCTTATTTTGTGGTACTTGACAACTAGACCACCTAACACCTTTGACAGCATACCAGAAAAAAAATACCACCAAGACATGATTAATCGGATTAATCCGGATACACGGTACAGAAATTTCGAACATACAAACCTCATATCGTGTAATGATCCTGAATTGTCCTTCTTAACTTGAAACAAGATCACCGGTACATTTCGGACAATGATAAATCAGTTCCGTAATTGGTACTAACTGGACAGACTTCGAATAACTTACTATATTATTTATAGCAGCTGACCGCGAGATTTTTTTTTTTTATGAATACACCTGATTTTTTTTTTGTTACTTTTTAGATCGTATTAGAGCATTAGCTCTAATATTATCAAAACAGTGGGTGTTTCTACTAGCGTTTGTAATCTGTTATTTTGCGAACGTATATAACGTATCTACGTTTATATTAGAAGCAAAATAATTCATTCTGGACAGTTCAAACAGTCGCTGGTCAAATAAAGAATGATTATAATTGAGTTTTCTTGCAAGTGTGGATTGAGAAGTAGGTATTTGAAGAATTGGCTGCTTATTCTACGGTGAATTTCTTTACCTTAAAAAGAATGTGTTTTTTTTTTCATAGCTCGAGATAGGATGAATATCTATTCATTCATCTTTTATGACACAATAAACTTCTCATTAAATATACATAGAAAAAGTCGTCGCTTCTTTTATTTTGGGTCGGATTTGTTAAGTTTTTCACGGTACAAAATAAAAAACACCCACGTTATGGCTGTCGTAAATTTGAGAAACCTTTTTGTGGTTTATCACAATGTGCTAGGCACGCGTTAGAATCAGAAATAGATATAATAGAAAGTTATATATCTACACAGGTGCTTCGTGATAAATTAATGGTATATACAGGGTGTTAGGTAAATATGCGGCAAAATTCAAAGAGTTAATCCTGGACTTATTCTAAGAATATTTTGTCCTGTGATGATTTTTGAAAAAACCCTTTGTTTCGAAGATACAGGGCGAACAATATTTGCGACAGTAACAACATCTTATTATCAAAAAGTACTAGTGAAGTTGCTCAATCTACAAGAAATGGTCGAAATGGTTTCCTCCTGTCGAACTCTTTCAAACGCACCATCAGGATCGTTTCTGATTGAGTTATACACCCAGCAATTATCCGATTTCGCAAATCGTCCAAATTCTCCACTGGAGCAGCGTAAACTATTGACTTCAGAGATTCCCAGCAGAAATAATCTTGGGGGTTTAAGTCTGGGGATCGAGCAGGCCATACGTGTGGGCCAACTCGAGCAATCCAGCGACCTCCGTATATTGCTGTTAAAAAATTACGAGCAACCAAACTGAAATGTGGTGGTGCACCATCGTGCATAAACCACATTGCAATTCTTGTCGCGTATGGTACATCCTCCAGAAACTCAGACTGCGGTACACCACGCCAGTAAGTCTTCCTGGTAGAAATACCGGTCCAATTAGATACACTGTAAAACATTACAGTAATTTTACCATGGTAAATCAGGAATATTACATGTAATAATGTTGTGAATTTACCACAATAAATCATGTAAATTTCGTTTTACATGTTTTTTCTAGGATATTTAACATGGAAAAAGAAATTTCGGTAAAATTTATAGCTTTCTCATGTAAGTTTAAGATGTAACAAAAATTCAAAAGGAAAATACAGGAAAAAACATGTACAATTTTGTATTTACTCTCAAAATTTACTTAAAAGTGTAAAATTGACATTTTTTTGGGGTATTTAGTGTATACTTTAAAAGTAATTTTACTAGTGAAACTATTAATTTTGCTGTAAAAATATGAGGATCTTTTATATTTATTGTTTTTACTTGAATTTTCGGGTAAAACTATAGATATCATGGAAAATACGAAATTCATACGCCGCAATGTGATTGGTTATTGGATTATTTATCTGTGCGCGTAGGTAATTCTATTCGTTTGTCGAACTTATTATTGGCTCAATAATATCATGTACGTCACAAATAATCGTAGGTTTCGCGTAAGCGTGTTCACTCTTGATCCCTGGTAGAGCGATTCAGTATGACCTATTAGGTGCTATAAAAGAATTAGGTAAGTTGCTTGCTCTCTTTATAAAAATACATATGAAAATTACTTCAGTGTTCGGTAAATATAGAGTTCATATAAATATTACATACGAATTTTACAGTACAATCTTTGAAAAAACACATCAAATGTGAAATTTACTAGATGGTAGAATTTTACCTTATGAAGCAAATTTACCTGTAAAATTGTAGGCAACTTTGTTACCAACGATTTTACATGTAATTTTACTGCAACTTTTTTCACAGTGTAGTCACCCACAATTCCAACCCAAACATTCAAGGAGAACTGATGTTAAAAACGATTTTCAAATACCTCATGCGGATTTTCATCTGCCCACACATGGTTATTATGAAAATTCCGTATTGCATTTCTTGAGAAACTGGCTTCATCGGTAAAAAGAATCTGTGTCAGGAATAGAGGGATGCGAACTAATGTTTGCAATATCCATTGACATAATGCAAATACGTGGAGGAAAATCAGCAGGTAATAGCGCCTGAACGTGTTGAATGTGGTATGGATACAACAAATTGTCCTTAAGAATTTTCCAAACTGTCCAATGACTTACATTCAAAGTATTTGCAATTTTTCTCGTAGAACTACCAGGATCTTCCTCTATCATCTCCAGCACATTCTGTTCCAAGTGTACTGTTCTTGCAGTCATTGATCTTTCTGGTTCTCCACTTCGTTTCATTGAGCCTGTTTCACGAAGACGTCGATGAATGTTTTCGAAGATTTTTCGGTCGCTGACATTACGGGCAGGAAATCGTTCAATGTACAATCGTCTAGCTTCTAATGATTTGCCATCAGCAAGTCCATGCATTAAATGCATGTCAGTCATCTCGGCGTTCGTATACATCATGATAGAGGATTTCACTATTAACTATTAAAGACACGTCAAATAGCCAAGCGCCACTCAATCTAAACAAATGCGACCAATGAGACGTATTCAAATGAAAATCCACTACTAGATAAAACAGGCATTTCATGTGATCGAGATCGAAAAAATAACAACGCATTGTAAACAATTTTAATATACTCATTGGCTTACATCATACTTTTATTTACATTAATAATTTCAACGAATATCGAATATGGTTGTCGCAAATCTTGTTCGCCCTGTATCTTCGAAACAAAGGGGTTTTTCAAAAATCATCATAGGACCAAATATTCTTAGAATAAGCCAAAGAATAACCCCCTTGAATTTTTGCCACATATTTACTTAACACCCTGTATAGCAATAAAAGAAGTAGCAGATGCTATTTAGATAAGATGTATGTAAGTATGCTGTGGTCTCGACCTGTACACACCGCTAACACGTTATAAGAACACATTTAGGCGATGCCCACCTCATTGGCATATTCACTGCGCGAAAATATTTTCATTTTTGATTTACAACACCTAAATACGGACGCGTCTTTAAGAACCGTTCCTCAATCATCGCACGGGGGACGTTTATGACTTTCGAGTCGCGAGAGACCTTTTTATTGCTTTGTTAGGGCAAAGCCGATAAAGAGGATTTTTACAATCGGGAGCGGCTTTGTAGGCGGAGTAAAGGTATTATATACGTATTACTGTATATGTATATACTAAGGTCTCCTGTCCATTAGCTAAGGAGGTTTATAATTTCGTAAATATGACTTTCGAAAGCCGTTAAGAGCTCCTCGACCTTTTTTTTTTTTTGTCAATCAGTCACGCATAGCAGTTTATTGCCGCCTTAAGTAATATAATACTCGCAAAGTCAATTTGCTAAGAAATTTATTTTGTAATTAGTACTTCTGGGTTAAACGTGCGAATCTATGGGTATAGAAGGCGGATCCCTCTGTATGTGAAGTAATTAATTTGTTTATTAAGCGCGGTAAGGTTACTCGCCTGTCAAAATGAACGTTTTCAACCAGCTAAATTAAGCTACAATTAAATATTGTAAAAGAAAAATGAAAATAAACTCAATCTCAAAATGTTTTACTTGGCTTTCGTGTTTCGTTCCGGCTGGATCATCTTCAGAGCCATCTACCATATTAATCAGGGTTTACATTAATTGATAGTTAATTTATTATAGAAGGAATAATTTGTTCAACTTAGTTTTTTGGCAATGTGTTCGCCTCTTTTAACCATGGCCCCGAAAAAGGCAACTTGGCCAGAAAGACCTATTGTGCTCCCATGTCAATTTTAGCCCTGTCAGTCAGGTTGCATCCTATCAAAAAAGTTCGCAGTTTGGCTGAGAGTTAACTTACCGACTCTGGGTTCGTCCAATTGATGGACCCTGGCCTTCTCCCCAATTGACAAAAAGGTGAGCAGAAGTTTCCTCCCCACTCCCACACTTCCTGCACAAGAGAGAGAGTTTACTAGCTCCTTGCGGAACATGTGTTTATTTAGTGCGCAGTGCCCAAAAGATTCCTGTGAGTAATCTCAGTCTGCACCTGCTCATAAAGACTGCCTTACGGAGTCTTTCCTCAATCAATTGAAGACTTAGAGATTTACAGTGTCTGGTACCGGCAAGTCCATTCCAAAAAGATTCCAAAAGTGCCTAACAGCAAGTTGGGACCTGACAAACGTTTTGATACTGCCATATGAGCTACCACACATCGATTGTGGACCCACAAACGGCAGCTCGCTGGCGCCCTTTGCTAACGTGTCAGCTATTTCATTGCCTCTGATCCCAGAGTGACCTGACACCCATCTCAATGTAACATTTAGATGTTCCGCCAGCTGTTTAAGTTTTCTGTGGCACCCCAGTACCACCTCAGAGTCAAATCTGGCAGCCCGCAAAGCTATGAGGGTAGTCTGACTGTCGGAGATGATTTCTACCCTTCCATTCTTGCGCAGGCAGTTTGAGGTGTCCTCAGCACAAGTCTGGATAGCAATAATTTCGGCCTGGAAAATGGTGGGGAAGGCCCTGGGCTAAAAACTTCGCCGTTCCGCTCTCCGTTTCTTCATATATCAATGCCAGTGCCATTATGCGTTTTCGATGCATCGACAAATCAATGGGATAGACACCGATTTGGTTTGTGGATGTACGCTGTTGCAGTTTCCCTGCTGGAGATATCTATGCTATATCCCCCAGAGAAGCTGAAAACGGACGAGATGTTGAAGATGGTGGTGTGGTCTCCGACTTTGCCAGAGAAGCCCTTGCATCCACTACATCTTGCTCTGTAAGCCCCTAGGGTTGCTTCAGATCACAATACCAACTGCAGTGGGGGAAGCCCAAGAATGGTCTCCATAGCAGCCGTCGGCGTCAAGGACATGAATACCTTGATGCGGGGCGTGTGGACTGACATCTAGATCAATATAGTAAAGCGGTTTGTAGAACATCAACGGCACAACGCGCCGCTGTCAAAATGCTTCGAATAAATATAAGTGGTGATGGGCTACCTTACGCAATAGCCTCCTAAACCATTACTCCAATAGTTCTGTGTATATGCCTCCCAACAGCAAACGCAATAACACATTATTTAGGAATTTTTGTTTTAGTAGTTTTTTTTTTTTAAGAAAGTTGTGTTAATTCATTCAGCCCGCTTGAAATAACAAAGTTAATTGCCTTGTCAACAACAAATTTACAGTTTTTCGTATTGCTGTGGTTTGGACAACCCTTTTATCACTGAGTGTGTATTTTAAGTTGCATATTTTGGTTGTTGTGATTTATTTGTCTGAACAGCTGATTTTCAATTTACCGAGAATATTCACAATTTTAAGTTTAGTTTAAGAGTTTATTGTATGATTTTATTTTGTAGTGTTAAGATTTTTTTAATTAATCCAGTCATTCAAATGTCTATTGTTTGCTTGTGCTGATTTAATGCGTATTCTATTTAATATTGTACGCGTTGTACGATTTTTGAGAGAGGGATTTTTGTAAGGGAAACAATTGTAGGATTTTGTTAAGGACTTCCTTGTTCGACTATTGATGTGAGTAGACGTATTTCTTAAATCATTTATCCGTCATTTTGTTATTCATTTTGTATTGTAAAAATTTAATTTTATATTCTTCATTAATTATAGTGTCACGTGCCGGGGTGACTAGGGGCAAAATGTAGCTCAACGGAGCCGCGCTTTCCAAATAAATGATAATAGCGAGAGGTATCACTTACCTTCAAATGGCTTCCTGGCTTCTTACAGGAGAAGGCTAACCAAACACTTTTGATCTCTATTAACAGTTTTATTGGTACCTAATCACTATGACGCCACACGGCGAAGCTCCCCCGTCGCCACACGGCGAACTCTATATATTACTCTATATCCCCACTATTACTAATATTAACTGGAATCCGATTTGTGGCAATAGTCAATCAAGGAATTTTTATTGTAATAATTGTTAATGTATTAAAGTGTGCACAGTGTAGATATAGGTTCAATTATAATTTTTTTGTTTAGTTTTTTCTCTCGTTTATATTTAAAGAGTTAATTTTTCTGTTAATCTATTTTGCTGTATCATTGCAGTAGGAGTGGAAGCTTTGTTCTTTCATTTAATTTTTTCATTTTTTGTAAATTTCTAGCATTTGTCCACGCTTAGATTATTTTAATTTGTGAAACCACGTGAATAGAAATTCAAAGGTTGTGTATATTGAATAATCTTCCTGAACAAATAAAACCTCTCTTTTTTGCTTTGCATAGGAAATAGCATTGTCCTATTTTAAATTAGAGTCAAGTGCAGTTTTTATTTTAGGCCAGAACCTTCAATTGAAATTACAATTGTGTAAAAATAAATTGATTGTTTAATTAGCGTCACTGGGTTAAAAATTCTGTTTTTTTTATTTTATATTAAACCTTTACAATTTTTCATGTAATTAAGAAAGTCTGATTTCATTCACTCACAATTTACTTTTCGTGGTTAGATTAGAGTTTTAATTCACGAGGGTAACTCTGAGATTAATATTTCTTTTGTGTTCATTAAATTTTTTTTTCGTTGAGTTAGCTAATATTTTTTTTCTTTTTCATTTTTAAAAATTAGTTTAATATTCTTATTTACTTCAATTAGTACACAGCAGTATGTTGAATCGGAAGTGCTACTACTCACTAGATGAATATTTTAATTACAAAGATATTTACTTGGTTTATATTCATTTGTGACGAGTATTTTAATATCATTTTTTATGTGATGTACTGTCCCATTTACATTTTTACATTGTTGATTTTAATCTGTTAATATATTGTATATAATTGTAATGTTTATGACAATTTCGACACCAAATGTAATTGGTCATGACAATATTATTATTATTATTAAAAAAAATATTTCTGTACTAATCCGGCCTCATACACAGATTTCATCGCAAAAAAAACTAAAAGATATTCTTTTTTCGCAAAAAAATTATCAAGGATAAAAAGTTCACATTCTTACTATAGCTTAAAGTAAATTTATGCTGATTTCACTAGCTTATCCATTAGCTGTTAAAATTTCGCATTCATATCTGCAGATCCCTATTTCTAACACTTGTTACGATCACCAAGACAATTACTTTTCGCATATGCACGCATAGCTGTATCCTGTTAACACAACGTTACTCAATCCTCGTCAATCTCGATACGCGTTCCGATTAAATGAAAAGATCCTGGATGATGGAAGAAAAAACTCTACACTTCTTTATCCTGATTTAAACGATCGTGGATCGAAATGCAACGTCTAAATCCTTGTATTAACCGACGGTATGTGAACTGCAGGTATATAATACGTGCAATTTGCGCATTCTGTTCGCGTTCAGAATAGCACCGAGCACCTAAAATGGAAGATGACCTTTAGTCAGTCGACGACGGGCGAGTTATTGTTACACGTTGAAAATTACACCTTCCTAGTTTACCGTACATCTACCGATGTTTACTGCCGATAGAATTTAATAAATTTGTCCGACTAAACGCCTAGATATTAGTGCTGTCATTACGTCAGGGTATATAGTTGCTACAATACGCGGTGCGCATCACTGATTTAACGCATCATCCATGTAATAGATATAATTATGCGTACACAATAATGTTAATTAAACTAAAAAAGTATTCTTGCAAGGTTGTAGACGCTTAATAAAAATATTCTTAGGAAATAGGTCTTCCGCGAAACCTAGCAGACAGTCTATGATCATTTCGCAAGCCTAATACAGCACACGAAATCGATTAACGTCGTCTGTGTATAGTACGAGATCGAAGCCTCAACGAAAAGAATTAAGTATTCAGGTTAGCCGGCGTCTAATATCGTGGGATGAATTTTTCTCGTCCGAAACAGCGCCACTGTTTAGAGGAGCGGCAGTTCCTAGAACTGCCTACACGCTCTCTGTTGATCGTAACAGTGTCTTTTTTTGCGATCTCGAGTTCGTGATTTGAAATTTCTTTAATATTTATTTCGATGTGGTAAATACGTTTTATTATTATTAATTCCCAAATAAACTATTCATTCGTTGAATATCTTTGAGCGAAACAGAATGTAATTGTGTTACGTTTTTAAATACTGTGCGTACATACAATGAGTATAGCGAACAAAATTTCTTTTTATGGATTAAGCCATATCCTGAACTGGTAAAGGATGGCGACAAATATTTTTGTCGAGCCTGCAGTAAACTGATGGTAAGTTTAATTTTACTAAAAGCTTTACAATTGTTTTTAAATTCTTTAACTTTTGATATAAAATGACAATTGTTGTTGTAGTTGTCTTCTGAGAGAAAATACCTGATTGATCAACACGCTAAAACTCCATCACATATTGGAAAATGTGAAAAACTAAAGCGATCCGCATGTGTGCAGCAATCTATACGTCAATGTGTAGCATCAACTTCACGAAACTCAGAACAAGAAGAATATAATACGGATCTGTGTAACGCATTAATTTCGTCTAACATACCATTAGCAAGATTAAACAATGTCAATTTGAAATCATTTCTGCAAAAATATTGCAAACATAATATACCTGGCGAAAGTACCTTACGAAAAAATTATGTCACATCTTGTTACCAGCAAACAATAGCAGAAATTCAACAATTGGTAGGGAATAATTGTATTTATATCATGGTAGATGAAAGTACGGATAAGTGTGGCCGTTATATTGCCCATTTGTTAATAGGAATTCTTCATGAAGATATTGTAGGTAAATCAGATTTAATTTATTGTAAAGAACTTCAAAAAAACAAATAATGTGACAATTGTCCTATTCGTTCAAGAAGGTTTATCAAATTTCTGTTTACCTGGAAATATACCTTGTGAAAAAATTTTACTAATATTGTCCGACGCTGCACCATACATGATAAAAGCCGCGCAAAATTTAAATTTTTTTTTATATTAACATTATTCATACCACTTGTTTAGCTCATGGTTCATTGTGTAGCCGAAGACATTAGGAATCAATTCCTTTGATTAATGATTTAATTAGCAATGTCAAAAAAATTTTTAAAAGCACTTTACGAATCCAATTTTATAAGGAGCGACTTCCCGTGTTAAGTTGCCTCCTGAACCGATTATTACGAGATGGGGTACATGGTTAAGGCTGCAATTTTTTTCGCCGATAATTTTGAAGGAATAAAAAATGTAATTCTTGAAATCATTGCTGACTGCATTGCTCTAGAAAATTGTAAAAAGATAGTAACATCAACAGAATTGCTACAAAACCTTTAGTATATTAAGTCAAATTATAGTTTTGTTTCAAGTTCCATTCGTAAACTAGAAACGCAAGGGATGTCGCTCTCGGAATCAGTCGAATAGTAGACGAATTGATATGCTATGTAAGAAGGTTAAGGGTACAATACGTAATTCTATATACGATAAATTTAAAAAAGTGATAAATAAAAATGCGGGGTATTTGAAATTGAAGAAAGTTAAGAGAATTTTGGAAGGTGAAACAGTAAACGATTTCGACTTTAATTTTAGTTTAGAATGTATTTCAAAGTTAAAAACTGCACCAATTACATCTGTGGATGTTGAAAGAAGCTTTTCTATTTTGAAACATATGTATTCTGATAGAAGAGAAAAGTTTCTTTTACACAATTTTGAAAAACATTTAATTATAAATTGTTTTAGAAATATGTTGTGAAAAAATTTTGTGCAATAAAGTTAATGTTTAAATTTCTGCTCTTATTTATTTTATGCAAAAATTTTGCATATTGTCGCAATTTTTTTGCATATATTGCCTCAGGTTTATGCATATTTTCTCAAAAATCGATGCATATATATGCGCATATATTCCAGTTTTTCTTTGCATATAATCCGGTCTCTATATATAACAAACGATTTTTAATTAAAATACAATGCGACAATAAATTTAATTAAAAAAATATGAAAGGAGATAGTATATCTATCATCACAAGTTAACCCACTTTAAAAGTAAAGTGGGTTAACTTGTGGTTAACGAAGATGGGACAAAATAAATCTGAAATTTTGTTGACCAGTGTCATTTTACGTTATATTAGAGAAATCATAAAAATTTACAAAAATTTTTGTTCGTTTCTATGTTACTGTAAAATTCTCTCTCAATGAAACACCTCGCATCACTGTATATTATAAATATGTTATTTCTTTTTAGTTTGTTTTATGTATGTGTATATATTTAGTCTGAACAACAGCTGTTCTCCTCATTGTGTTAAAGATCTGAAAGTTGTGATTTATATGTCATTGTTCACAAAAACACGGTTCCCATATATCAAGCATTACAAAATACACAAGATGAAAACTTGATGATATTTTTGTACATATATATGTGTGCATTGTAAAAAGCGTTTAAAAAAGATTATAAAATATTGTGGAGAATTTGATTGTCAAATGCAGAACCTTTTTGCCAACTTCAGTAAATATCTAAGACTTAAAAATAGTTAATTTCATAATTTACTTTATTAGAATCCGTAAACTTAGTTTATTCGATACAAGGTATATATCTTTAAAAAGCACTTCAGTGTTTAAATAGAATCTTTCCAGCATATAACTACATTTAATATGTACACAGAGATTCAAAATGATTGTCAATTCCGCTCCTATAGATAGTAACAGGGTGTAGGTATATGCCGCGTGTTTGTAATGAAGGTTTGAACTAAGTCAGTGTTGGAACATAAGAAAGTAAACGGATCTGTCATAGATAAGGAAAACGTAACCTATATTTGAACTCGCATTATATAAACGACTATGGATTGGTGTTTCTGCTTGTAAAAATGAAATGTAATTAATTTAACTTTACTAAATTATGATTTTACAATTCAGTACTAACTGGTGTTTAACTAAATTTATTTATTACTTTAAATTATAACATACAATTAGTATAATTATTAAGTGACAGAACTGCATCTCTCAGTTCTTCTATGGTATGCATGCGGTTTCTATAGATCCTATTTTTTAGATAGCCGAACATGAAGTAATCTAATGGGGTTAGATCAGGCGATCTTGGTGGCCATCTTTGTGCTCTAACGAACCTGTCAGCAAAAACTGTTGAAGATATTGGCAGGTTTGTCGAGCAGTATGTGCTGGAGCATTATCGTACTGAAAATAACCTGCTTCAAGCTCATTTTCTTGTAACTCTGCAATAAACAATTCCAACATCTGTTGGTAACGTTGGGCTGTTACAGTTTCCTCGAAGAAAATTGGCCCTATTATTCGTTGCCTGGACATAGCTAACCAAACTTCAACTTTTACGGGATGCAATTGCGTTTCTCGAAATTCGTGTGGATTTTCTGCAGACCAGATATAATAGTTTTGTAAATTGATATAGTCTGTTAGATAAAACCAGGCTTCATCCGAGAAAAATGATTTGTTTAGCGAGTCATCGTCCCTTAAATTGTTATTAAACCAATGACAATATTCCAATCGCCTATCGTGATCTAATGGTAATAATTCCTGTACCGTAGAAACTTTATAGGGATGAAAATGTAACTTTCTTTTGACAGCTCATTGCGCTGAAGTGTATGATGAGCCTCTATAAAATTATAAAATGTAATAAACTATTTCACTTAATGTTAATATTGATTTTTTACCTGTTTGTTGAGCTAATTACCACAGATAAATTCCCTTATTTTCTTACAGTATTCAGAAATACTATTGTTGGTGATATTAGATGTAAATATAAATGATTTGAAAAAAATTATAAGATAAATAATCGAAAGATACTACAACACGCACGCCAATGTCGCTAAATGTCAAGAAAATTCATTTAATGTATGAAATTTGTATGTAGCTAACTTCGCTCATTAAATTGGTAATTAGTATAGATAATTTTTTCCGGAAAACAGTTTTTTTTTCTTACGACAATCATTTTGAATCACATGGTACTTCTATAATAACCTATGCGTTTCTATTTTAACGCATATACCAATATAGGAGCAAGAGTTACAGGTGAGGACTATATAATACATATAGATAGTAATTCACCGATTAAAACCCCATGATCCAGCATTTCGATTCATTACCAGATACATAAAACTAACATTCTTCGTGCATTAGATAGGCGATAGATATAAGTGCATGCGTGTTTGGTAACTCGACACGGCTAACAAAGGGACAGCACAAAGCGAGGGATTCAATTAAGCCACCGAAGATCTACATATCTAAGCTAACAAGACCGGGAGATCACCGATATGCCACTAACATAATCGCATAATGGATAATTTATCACTGGCAGACTAATTAAAATCGTGTGTATATCAGAGTTACACTGCGGAAAATAAATTATATTGCTGATAATAGGACCATCTCGGGCTTACTTTCGCTTATGCGCAATATAAAGAATTTGTCAAATATCTCGAGATTATTTTCGATGATAAATTCAATTTTAAAGCGCATATTCAGTCACGTAGGATTTAAACGATAACGAAAATTAAAAAAAAAAAAACAAAGAAATTAATCGGGGCGCAGAGATTGTTAACGATTAGTGCGGCGTACGTGTATTCATCTATTTCGGCTGACGCGGCGTGCGTTATTTCGGGTATATTACCAGTAGATTTATTTAAATTTCTTAGGGACGCGAATAAAATAGGGTTTGAGGATTCCATTACGGCAACGGGAATTAGACTAGAACCGGGCCATTTAGAAAAGCGAATAGATGTTACGGAGGCAGAATTCATCCGCGGAATTTAAAAGTATTACTTAAATCAGATTTATAACTACTTTTGGAAAGGGTTTAGAAATTTTTACGGATAGGTCGAAGGGTGAGGGTACTACAGGAGCGGATTTTGTTGTTTTATAATAGGCGTATTGAAATGTATAATCAAAATTTTCATATTCGGATATCATTGCAATAATTTTTAGGCGGAATTAGTTGCAATGAATCAGGCAATATATTATATTACACTGAGTAAAGTACTGGACGTGATATCAATAATCTACATTCATTGAGTGAGTTTTCATCGACAGAACGAAATGTGTCATTGTTATGATAAAATATTATTTACAATCGTTAATTAAGCAATAACAAGATTCATTAGTGGATTAAATTAGTTTTTATTGTTATAACAAATCATTGTATTATTAATCCATGAATAATATCTGTTATGGTAACTCTACACTAAAGAGTAATTTTCTTGGTAAAAAATTTCCACACTTAAGGCTGCCTCTTTCAAAATCACAAGAATAATAATAATTTGCTGGCTACTAGTAAGTAACTAGGTCTGGGCCTACTCTCCAGGTGCTGCTCCCAATGTAAGGTTTTTCCATAGATAGATAGATAGATAGATAGATAATTTTATTTCAAACAGCCACAAAAAACATAAGTGGCTTGAAACAAGTCCAAACAATTACAAATCAAAAAAAAAAAACTGACATTAACATATACTTATTACATTTTGATTCCAAAAAAGGTAGTATTATTATCAGAAAAAATTTAAATAAAAAGCTTATATAATTACTAAAAGTTAAATATTAAGTATCACAAAACAACTAGAGGTAAATATATTTCTTAGCAGCAAACTCAGAAACTACATCTTAAAGTAATCCTCAAATTCATAAGGTTCCAAAATAATTAGCAAATTAAAGGTTTCTTTCTTGAATAATTTCAAATTGTTTATATTTTTAATTCGTTGGGGAAGTGTATTGAAAAATTTTACACTTGAGTAGCAAGGACCTTTTTCAAATAAAGACATACTGTGCAACGGGTAACTATAATTTGTTTGAAATCTTGTATTATGACAATGGCCTGGCAGAAGATGTTCGTATTTTTCTTTATATTTGAAATCAAAAATTAAGCACTCATAAATATACAGCGCAATAACTGTAAGTAACCTATTAGTTTTAAATTTCCCACGACACGATTCCCTCAAAGGAAGGCCAAAAATTATACGTAACACTTGTTTTTGAATTCGAAAAACTCTAATAATACTTGAAGCGTTTCCCCATAGCAGGATAGGAAATTTCAGTCTTGATATAAAAACTCCATAGTATATAATATGTGTTGTTTCGTTTTTTTTTTGTTTTTGTTTAGTAATGTTTTTTTCACAATATTTACTTAGAATTCTTATGCAATAACTGAGTTGATTTAATTTTTTACCAATATGTCCATATAGGAGCTCCAATTTAAGTTTTCATCCATAGTGAGACCCAGAAAGGTAACTGACCTACTTAGAGATAAATTGTCATACATTTTGAAACTGTCAATGCCTATATTAGATTTTTTTGTATGAAATATTATAATTCTAGTCTTGGCTATGTTTAGTAATTGATCATTTTCAAAACTCCATTGTCTTATTCTATGCAATATTTGTTCTGCTTGAGTTTTTAAAGTAATTAAATCTTTTGATGTTATAAGTAAAGCATTATCGTCTATATAATTAATATGCGTATGCAAAGTATTTATTAATATGTTGCACAGATCAATGATATAAATATTATACAATAAAGGACCTAATACGCTACCCTGTGGCAAACCTCTTTCAACTAATTTTGGAACGGACTTGACTATATTTTTATCTAAGTTTACTTTTACAAATTGCTTTCTACCCTTCAAGTATGATTCCATCCATTTCAAAGTTGTGTCTCTTACACCATAGTTTTTTAATTTAAGTAATAACTTATCATGATTTATGCAATCATAAGCTCTAGAGAAGTCAAGGAGAATCCCTAGGGGAATGCTACCATCCTCTAGAGCCTGATAAATTGCGTCCAGGTAGTCAAAAAAGGCGGTTTCAATAGATCTACCCTTCATAAACCCATGCTGGTTTGCATACAATAAATTGTTCTCATTGAAAAAAGCAATAATACGAAAACTTACAATTTTTTCAAAGATTTTTGAGAAACAAGAGAGAATGCTGATTGGTCTGTAGTTATCTATCCAACGGTCATCACCCTCTTTGAAGATTGGAACAACTAATTTCCATAATTTCCTCTTACTCTTTGACGAATGCTTGGACATCACTTAACTCGTTCCATGGGCGCAAACATAACAACGATTTATTATATTATTGTTATTATTAATAATCATGGAGGAGTTATTTAATTAGAGTAGCAACATTTCAATTGTTATGCAATCCACATATTAGCAGCATGTATATTTTAGAAGCATTGTGCTATGTTCATAAGAATAAAAACCAATATCCAACTAATGATACGTACATACCATTCATACAATACCCGACAAAAGCATTATTTTCATAATTCTAAATTTAACTTGAGCATTGTAGGAAAAGGTATAGAGCATGTGGGTCATAGATTATATAATATGTTGCCTCATAAGCTAAAGACTAATGTAAATCTTAATACTTTTAGAGCAAATGTTTAAAAACATCTTTTAAGTAAATGTTACTATTCAATAGATGAATTTTAGTTTAATTATTTATGATTTTAAGAATTATTTTATATATATTTTTTTCTTTTGTTTAGGATGCATCTTCAAAATGTATCACTTTTTAGAACAAAAGTGCTTTTGAATTAATTAATTGTTTTGTTATTAATTAGGATCATGTTTTGCTTCTAGTTATTACCAAATTAAGAATTACTGTTTGTTAATGCTCTTAGAATAATTTGTTTTTGATTTATTTTCTTATGTATAAAGTTTTTGAATTCTTTGTAAATTATTTTTTTTTCTTCCTTTGACTTATCCGATTATCATTATTATGGATTAATAAACGTTACTTACTTACTTACTAGAATAGTACCTTTAGGTGGAGTAAATGGTGAAAGTTAAGTAAAGTATGGATTATTTATTTGTAAAAGGATCGTTGAGATTCACACTGATGTGATACTGAAGCACAGGTTGCAGCGGAAGTTTACCTCTGTACTGTGCGCATCTGCGCCATTAACCTAAAGTACCACCCTTCATTCCCATCTCTGTCGAGATGAAGCGGAGATGATTGTCGTTGAAGTGGGTGGTACCGCTGCGGAAGTAGGTATTTGGTAACATAACACGTGCTGTTCTGATATTTACTATTCACCGTATTATACAGGGTGATTCACAATATATGCGACAAACTTTAAAAGCTGATTCCTGAGGTTATTTTGATCATAAAAGTTCATATGAGTATATGTCCAAAACGGTTTGGTTTTAAAGTTATTGAATGTTTAATAATAAATTATGAACTATGACTAACACGATATAATATCACAGTTGGTTCTTCAAAAGCTATTGTGTTGAGAGGGAATTGTTTATTTGTCATTTCAATATTTGTCAATAGTTGTCAGAGTATTCATTCAGTTTATTGCCAGTTTCTGTTTTCTAAAATGAACTACACGAATGCTGAGATGTGTGATATGCATTTCGTTTACGGTCTTGCCAATGGAAATTCGCGTGCTGGTAGACGTCTTTATGAAGAACGATACCCGAACCGTATCATCCCGCATCATTCAATATTTAAAAAAAAAAGACTGATAATGGGCACCCATATACAGTGAAAACTCCACAAGTTGAAGAAATGGTACTAAATGAAATTGAGGAACATCCTACTACAAGCACCAGAAAAATTGCGTTTGCTTTAAACATTAGTCAGACCACAGTTTGGAGAATAGTGAAAGATAAACTGTTGTATCCATATCACATTCAACGCGTGCAGGCACTTTTGCCGGCAAATTTTCCAGCAAAGTGTGGCTTTTTGTTAATGGATGCAACATAAAATCGCACAAAATCCTAACTATTTGGCTCAAATATTCTTCACCGACGAGGCTACTCTCTCTAGAAACGCGATTACTAATTTTCATAATAATCACATATGGGCCGAAGAAAATCCGCACGAACTAGTGAATGCCCGTCATCAGCATCAATTCTCTGTCACTGTGTGGGCCGGAATTGCTGGAGATCACTTGATAGGTCCACATTTTTTACCGATGCGGTTAAATGGCGGGGTATACCGCAATTTTCTTGAAGAGGAGCTACCACTACTGCAGGAAGAAGTTCCGTTGCAATTAAGATTACAAATGTATTTTATGCATGACGGTGCTCCAGCGCATTTTAGTTTAGTTACTCGCAAATTTTTGGACAATACGTATCCAGATCGGTGGATAGGACGGGGAGGTCCACAACCGTAGCCTCCTCGGTCACCAGACTTCAATTCTTTGGACTTTTTTCTCTGGGGTCACTTTAAATCATTAGTTTATACGACTCCCATTGAAAATGTCGATGAACTGAGAAATCGTATTATCGCAGCTTTTCAAACAATTCGAAATACCCCGGTATTTAGAACGGACTCGCCAATCAATACGACGGAGGATAGAAGCTTGTATTGCAGTTGGGGGCGGTCATTTTCAACAGTTAGTATAAGTTAATTTTGTTTTACTAGTTATTTCGTTAATTTATAATAAAAACATTAATTATGTTAACTTACTATTAAACATTGTACAACTTTAAAACTAAGCGATTTTGGACATACGTTCTTATGAACTTTTATGATCAAAATAACCCCAGGAATCAGCGCTTAAGTTTGTCGCATATATTGAGAATCACCCTGTATAATATACACATGTGTATGTAACACATATGAACATCAGTACAGTAAGTACCTACCTGCGAAAAGTATATTGTGCACGAGTAAACTGGTACCTTGTATAAATGTATAATTGTATATAGTAAATACCTGTCACCTACCGCTAATCTCACAGTTCACGAGTCATCCGACTTGGTTAGTGCTAATAACAACGCTCGTGACACGAAAGAGATTGTGATCTCGCCTGGGTAGTATCCACAGCTGACGTATCTCTCCGTTGTGTATGCGGTTAAATATGTATACAGAACAAAGTTATATAAGGAACAAATAAATTATGTATGCTACTGACCGATTCACGCAGCCAAAACTATATTATACAATCTACATTATAGAAAAACAAAAAAACCAAAAGAGGTTATTATATTTTGTATTAATGTTTATTAATTCAGATAATTAGGGGAACGTGGGGCAAGATGGAAACATTAAGCTTTAGAACACTGCATCAGGATTGCA
Organism: Protaetia brevitarsis; assembly: GCA_004143645.1. Lineage (NCBI taxonomy): Eukaryota > Metazoa > Arthropoda > Insecta > Coleoptera > Scarabaeidae > Protaetia > Protaetia brevitarsis. The sequence continues at coordinate 30,630 of RXPK01000500.1, read as the reverse complement.
AATTGATATACAAGGTTCTAAGTACGCTTGCTGTAATCTTTAAACATTTATCTGCTGATGGATGTATTTACAATTTTTCGATGGGTACTCTTGATGTGAGAAAATTTTGAAAAGAAATGTGTAAATACACCATCTTCTCCCACCTGTCACCTGCCCCACCATGGGGGCAAGATGGGGTTCCAGGAGAGTTAAGAATGGGTCGTACCATAAATCTAGGTAATAGGTAAAAAAAAATAGATTCTTAAAGTATTCTTAAAAACATGCAGAAACAAAGCTTAAACTCTTTAAAGCGGAACGACTTGAAATAAAAAAAATACAATAACGATAAGAATATTAAATTTAATCTTCACAATTAAGACAACAGAAGACGGACTCATCCACGTTATTCGCACAGCCTCCATGTACCCAACCTCACCATCCATGGCATTGTATCAATACTTCCCCCTTACAATACTAACATCGAGCGTCATCTTCCTCAACAGAAGAACTTGATTATTTCCTTCACGTTTTCTAAAAATCTTTCCTTACAAAATTCGGCTTCTTGATCTCTTCTGTTTTCTTCTTTGACATTTTTTTTTTCCTTTAACTCTCCCTCAGCACTTTTAGTTGCCTTAGGGATTCCCCAGACTTCTATTTTCTTGTAGCAAATTTTTATACGTAGTCCTTCTAAGGGTTGTTGTCTTTCCCTTGTTACGCTTTGATTGAACCTGTACTTTATTCCTAACATGATGAGAAATAGGCATTATGTCTTCGAGAAAGCACAATGGTATATCCAGTCATAACGGACCAGACTGAAGACTGCGATAGTGATGTCCCCATGTTGCCCCATACCAATAGCCCCATCTTGCGCCTTTGGGACATTTTCTGGTTATGTTATAATAACATATTAAATATTTGAAATAAACAAATAACACACTATAGAAAATACATGCAATACATGTCAATTAATAAGCACAAAAAAGTGTAGTTGTAAATAATTTACTTATGCTTCCGATACTGGCCGTTGAACACACCATCAAAATATAACGAAATTCTGGAAATTGCAAAGTTCACGCACAAACAGCAATAACTTTGTTATTACGACTAGTAAAGTTTCCTACACTACAACAAACATAAAACAGCACTTGTCAATATTAGGACTGCTATTATTTGACAGGTGCTTACTGTCGTTTTGTAGATAAGACGATGTCCCCATCATGCCTCGTGGCCCCCATCTTGCCCCACCCTCGCCTAACTCTAACATACAGATACAATAAACTGCTTAATGCTGCCAATTAGGTTATACAAGTGCAGACACTCCACCCGGTTATCAGCCGATTATAATTATATCCACCGATATTCTAAACATCCCTCAAGATTGACGCATTGTGCTTAATGAAATCTATAAACAGATCCCCAAACTTATAAGAATCACATATATTTTTCTCCCACAACTTTCAATGTCTTTTTAAAATAGTGGATAGCATTTGCAAAACTATATTGGCTAATGTTTAACGACATTGCAGTAATAATTTCATCTGCTAACATCATTAAGATCTGTCAAGATTTCCGTATTGTTGTTACTGAGACTTATAAAGAAACCTTCTAACTTATAAAGATTACATTTATTTTTCGTCTCACAACTCCCAATGACCTTCAAAAATGGTGAATAATACGAGGAACAAACATTTCTGCTAATGCTAGGATGTGCATGGATTTGACGCATAGCACTAATAATAATATTCACTGATATCTTAAACATCCCTCAAGATTTACTTATTGTTGTTAGTGAAATCTATAAACAAACCTCTAAACTTATAAAAACCACTTATATTTTTGCGCCCATAGCTAACTAGTCTTTAAAAAATGTCGGATAGTATTAGTACAACCTTATGCGATAATGTTAGAAAGTGCATCTGTTTGGCAACATAGCAGTGAAATTACATCAGTCGACATCCTTGACATCTGTCAAGATTTATATATTGTTGTTACTGAAACTTATAGACAAACCTTTAAACTTATAAAAAACGCATATATTTTTTCTTCCATTACTCCCAGTGTCCTTCACAAATATTGCGAAAGTAATGAAAATAAATGATATAAAAAACGTGTCAATTTATTCATGTATATTTACAATATGTCAATTACCACTGCTGTCAAAAGTGAATTTTAGATTTTCATCAAACAAAATTGTATTAACAGTCATCTGCATTTGAAACAAAAAATAATTCCCTAACTCCTTCAGAAAAATTAATTTCAACATTAAAATAAAAATGTGTCCGCTTCATAAAAGCAAAAGAATTTTTAAAATCGGCCCAACTGTTTTGAATTTACTACGTATAAACAAACTGACCGTCAGGTGCGTATGATAGACAAGGAGACACCTTCTCCGTCTTGAATCTATCCACGAGTTTTAAAATTCACGTCAGCACATATAACGTGCAACAAACGCAATAGGAAAATTACATAGCGGCGCGCAAGATAGACAAGGTCGTAGCCCATTTTATCCCCACTCTATCGTCCGCACTCCGTCTGTCTTATTGGCGAGATAGGAGATCGTAGTCCTGTTCAATAAAACGATTTTCACCCCAACTTGATCCGCATTCCATTGGCCGATGCACGGTGCATCGATCTACTAAATCGTCTATAACTTTTTTATTTATTGATCTAGATGAATGAAATTTGGTGTGTATGTCAAGGAAGGTATGATGCGTAAAAATGCAGATTTTAAAAATATGATTTTGGTTTATATTTATTGGGTGATAAACATAAGCAGAGAATAAATTTATTTGTTTTGTATATACTAATCAAACGAAAGTCAACGTAGTTTGTCTTATTGCATTTTTATTGGTTTAAGAAACCTTATAAAGGAGAGCATTAAAGCATTTAACGCCTTATACAGGGTGGCACTTTTAACAGAAACGATATTACTGTATCGGAAAGTATACAAAAAATACATAGTGATTTAATTAAATGGAAAAAAAAGGTTACATATTTTACAAACAAATAAGATAAAAGAAAAGTGCAAAAGTTGTTACTTCAGAAGTAAATAAATTTTTTTTATTACTCTTTACACACAGCATAATATTATATTTATTACTTTCCCGCTAACAATAAGCCCACATCGATCAATCAGTTATACGATATTGCATTACTGTTATTTTCGCTAGAAAAATACTCCAACAAAATCCGCTACCATTAGCAAAGCACAGTTCTCGGATCGTTTAATTTACCTGGCAATCAGGCTATAGCGTCGTTTGCGAAATCTATTCTCCTACAATATTGACCTTATGCAGCGTTCGCACTGCCATATACATGGGAGTAGAGCACAGGATTACGTCACAAGTTCGTTCTAGCGCAATTAAGAAGTTCTAAATTCAATTTACCAAGTTAAAAAAACGACGCTTTAGTTCGCTCGTCTACATAGAGTCAATGATTACCACAGAGATCTATCACACCTATATCTGTATGGTATACATGCAGTTGTGCACGGCTTGATTGAAATTGCATATAGGAGAACACGGCATTTTACTGATCAATACTTGGAATCAACACCGTAATGTAAATTATATTATGTAGTGTGTGGGTATATGACTATCTTTCATTGCGGATGTTAGATACAGATGAATTCATGAATGTTTGTAGTTACGTCATTAACAGGTCGGGAAAGTAAAGACAAGCGTAGTTTCAAAAAATTGGAAGCATTCATATACACAAGCGAGATAGAAGTATATAACATAAGTCGTAACTACTTAAGCTATACGTCCATATTTTATTAAGTATCAACAAACTAGTGGAAGTGAGATAGAATACGGTCGAGTAATGCGTAAATAAGACCTTTCATAATGTTTACTTCAGTGCATGCAACCACGCCATTTTAACCCATTTTACCGCTCCGTTGACATTCGACATCTACTTTTTACTGTTTATTGACCCTTCATTAGGTTTGAATTTTTATTTACTTCTATTATTTCTTTTACCAAAAGTTCTTTTCAGAGCTATAGTGAAGTAAATCGTTTAGTTTGTGGTAAGTTTAGAGGTGTTAAAGAAACATACAAAGACTTAAAACATTTTTTAGGTTACAGTTCAAGATGCTCGGTAAACGACTTAGTTCTTGTTGCCAAGAGTTGGTCAGCCGTTTACTAGTGTATTTCGAGGAGGAAAAGCGAAATGGAAATCCTCTAATATCCGTTGATGCGGTCCATGAGGTAAATTGTAATTGATTATTATTAAATTAAAACTTACATACAAATTGTAGAGTTGCGAATGCTTTGGGCATTTCTGTGGGTATCATCAACATCTGCTGTTCCTTCATCGAGTGCTTCAACAGCCCTGTACAAGCCACGATTGATGCCCAAAACATGTGATGTGTCAGAGAGAAATATAATGGATGTTCGTAAAGTAATTTATGGTTAAGGTTTATGTTACTGATGAATTACTTGGAGCACATGGGCATAAAGTTTCAAGACTTCCTCTGTATCACTGCGATTTCAATGCTATCGAATTGATATGAGCACATTCGAAAGGATATTATAATAAGCATATTGATCGGGATGGTTATGGCGATAAACAAGTATTGGGAATGTGGCAAGAAAGTTTGGACAGCTGTACACCAGACACCTGGCAAAAATTAAAGAGTTGCATGAATGTGAAGCAAACATGACTTTGTTCTGACAGTTAATTGCGGATCAGAAGATGAGAGCGAAGACACAAATTAAATATATTTTTAATTGCACTATTCTTTTCTTTCAATATTGACATATTTTAATTTAATTTACTGCATATTATGTTTTGTATATACCATTGTATAGAAATTATGTTTGCTACATGAAATAAAAACATCATCTTTCGTTTAATTAATCATTGGTAACATATATTAAACTAAATACTTTTTGTTGCTTGAATATTTTCTACATTTTGATTTGGAAATAGGTTTTTGATATGAGAACTACATTATTGCGGTAATACATTATTTCATTGAGAACACATTTAATAATAAGCTTAGCCTGATCACGAAAGCATTGTCAATAAAAAAGTTCACTAATTAGAATCCTATTAGTTGCATTACTCATGATTGTTGTTAAAACGCAACGTTGACTAAAAACTGAACCAATTCTTTCAGTTATAAAAGGAAATCTATTAAAACTGCGTATAACCTCATTAAATTTAACAATTGTTATTTCGTACAGTTCATTGTAAACAATGTTGGTGTGCCTGAATTTGTTTCAGACGCTGCATACGTCATAAGCAAATATGACGTAATTACAAACATTCATGATTTGGCCTGTATATTAGCGCAATGTACAGTGGGTCTCAAAATACATGTCATGCCCTAGAGAAGCGATATCAAAACTTGCTTTCTTATGGAAGTTGCTTATTCCCGGAGTGCTCTTAATTACCACCGATAAACCTTCTTTCTTACATCTATACGTATTATAACGCATTTCCAAGTAGAGAATTTGGTCCTAAAGTTACATCATAATTTCAAACGTGCTTACGGTCGCTGCTAGTTTATACGAACGGTTAAGTTAAGAAAGGTTTCGATGCCTACGGATTGAATCCTAATTGATAGGTAATGTATTTTCTGACGAGAGTATGTTTGTTACCTATATCGATATGCTTAAAGTGTTATGGAAGTATAAAACATATCGCATATACTAGAGATACATACAGGAGGAGATGTTGACGATATTAATTGCTTGACTGTGTTATTTCTGAATGTTTATTTATGTTATATTTACAGCTACAGTAATTATTTTTTCTGTATTTTCTTGAAATAAAAGGATTAATTTCTTTCTTTTCGCTATAGAAAATGAGGTGATCCTCTATTTTATAAATAACAGATTTTACGGATTTCTATATCAATAATGTATTTAAAAATGCATCTAATGTAAATTATCTATTGTTCAAAATTTGAAGTTTTTTTTTGCATAGAAAATGAAGAAAACCAATTTCTCTTAATGTTTAATTTGAATAAAAAAAATACTACCTATACGATACCGAAACTTCGAACCTATCTTTTTAGCCCAGAAGCGTATTATTCGCTGCATGGCTGCAATTCTCTGCAAAACTTTAGGGAATCATGTGAACCTTAGTTTAGAAAATGGAATATCTTCTATTTGCAGAGTTAGACAGTGCATAAAAAAATCGTGGAAACGTGACATTTTATTGATAAATTTTTGCTAATTGTTGATATTTTTTCTTCAATTGTTATAATTTACTACTGAAAACTAGAAGTTATGATTTATTACTTGAAACTGAATTAAATTTACTACGATTTGTTATTAATTTATTAAATATATAAATTAAATGTTTTTAAGAAATATTACAAAAAAAAAATCGCATTAATAAAATTCCAAATTTGTCAGCTGTGACCCAGAAAATTAAAAGTACATTTTTCAACTATCTATTTTCAACTGTAATAAGATTTCTTAAAAACATTATTATTTATAGCATATTATACTTATCTAACAATTTTGGATTTGTTGCTTGGTATACCTACCTAGCAAAGGAATGGTGATTGACTTTTCTGTTTCAAGCCGTAAGGCAAATCAGTGCTGATGTGATGAAGTTAATTTAGTATCAACTAAGTAAATAATTGAATTATATTATATAGGAGTAGATGGGTTTTATTCAATAAGTAAACGTTTTGAGTTACAAAAGATTTATTTATTTCTAAATCAGATAAAACGCATACATGTGGTTTTTAGATATAATTCATTTTTAAAATAATTTATCACAAGTATATACTTATATAACATTATTATTAGGTAATATTGAATCATTTTACTACAAAATAAAACCTGGCATACTAACATAATTTCAGCAATCTTGTGTGTATATACGTATATTTGTTTCTTAATAATACTTATTTTGGAAATCCCCTGAATATTATTCAAAAATAAAAATAAAAATTTGAAAATAATCAAAACCCCTTTAAACTTGTATTAAAATACTTATAAATTCAAAAATAGAATAAAAAATTGGTTGGTAGAAGTCAGAAGAAGAATCCAGGTGATGGGCGATTATTAACCCTGGCCAAGTCGCACGGGCGAAGAAAGAGTGTTATCGACTCGGGGAAACTAGGCTAACGTGGATCGAAGAGCGATACGGGGCAGTTCGCGCGGGCACCAACCACCTTTGCAGATGGATTACAATGCCCTGCCCACATACCTCCCCTTCGTAAAGGGCCTTCCCCACATCCCCAAGTCGCCACGAGAAACACTACAGTCCACCCGATTGACTAGATACGACCTGAGATCGTCTAACCGCCAGTCGTCGCTGCAGTCGCTGGTAGAATATAGTAAAAAAAGAGGTTTGTCTAAGCAACTTAATGCTTGTCAGACGCGCCCCCCCGCTGACGCAAATCTCCCCCTTATCATCATCATGAGCCCGGAAGAATCCATCATCACAATTGACCGGAACGAGATTTGAACCTGCGGTAACCTGACAATAGTCGAGACCCTAAGTGAGGCCTTAAGGAGCTCGGCTATCACAGGCTGTGTAAAGATGATTGTAATAATAAATAAATTAACAATGAATATCAAGAAACCGCGAACCCCAACCCCCCTCGCTCTAAAATAAGTTAAATAATAAATAAAATATTTAACCAGATGCAGTATTATATACGTATATATACACTTACAAATAAATTACAATTTATCAAAACGAGGTAATTGAATCTTTAAAATAAGCGATCGCTATTACAATTTCCTTTTCATGAATTATTACGTGTTCAGTCGTTTTAATACAAACAAAAATAATGTATCTTTCTTATTAATATTCAGCGTTATTTTAATAATTTTTGATGTATAATAAATCTTATTGAGTACATTTGTATATCTATCTGTGAATTAAATATTTATCAACAATGCCGATTTCGGAAAAAAAACCAAATGATCTAAAATAAAAAATTTAAAAAAATATAGATGTTAAGATCCGAACCACTGTTCCTATATTAAAGTGAAACGCGAGAAAATTAAAACAAAAAAATCTAACTAAAAGTCCGTAGATCGCGGGTATGCACCCGTCGGATCGATAGTAGTCAGGGATGCTCCCGAAAGGGACCCCAAACGGTATGCGTGGGCGCGGATATCGCAGCAGTGAGAAACGAGAGAGCAGGCTTAGCGTGGTGAGACCACACCCGCACCAAGTAACTACCCTGGGACCCTACGAGCCACTGACCGAATGCGCCCAGTCAGCAAACATGTGCCCTACCCGTCACCGACAATCTACGGCCGCTAAGCTAATTTTTCTAAAGTGCAAGTTAAAGTGTTAAAGAAACAAAAAAAATCGCTTTATAACCGTTCGCGATTAATATTCATCAATCCCACAAAACGATGTACGAACTAAAAAATAAAAAATAACCTAAATTGCTAACTAAGAAAATAAAAAAAATGACTGCAGCTATAAGATCGCGCTATCCCGCCCTCCGCCTTTAAATGATCTAATGTAAATAAAGGGAACAGCGACATTTAACGAAATAGTACATAGATATACAATGCACGTACAAATAATCTTTACAATTAATGAATTCTTTTTTAGTTTTAATTTTTTTTTTTCCAACTGTTGACATTTTGGAAGAACCGCAGGAAATACAATACAATGAAATGAAAGCTACTTATTCAAGCGTTTAAATTTAAATAAATATTTACAAAAAAAAATAAAATTTATCAATATCCGCGATACGAATCCTTGAAATAAGCGATCGCTATTACAATTTGCTTTCCCTGAATTATTATGTATTGAGTCGTCTAATACAAATTTTTTACATGATATTTAGCGTTATTTTAATAATTTTTCCATGATATATAATAGATCTTATTGAGCACCTTGTATATCTACAGTAAACTAAATATTTATCAAGAATATCAATTTCGGAAAACCCCAAATGACGAAAATAAATAATATAGAAAATAATAATAATAAAAAAAATAAAATATTAAGATCCGAACCACCGTTATAATGAAAGTGAAACACGAGAAAACCAAAATAAAAAATCTAACGACTAAAAGTCCGTAGCCCGTCGGATCAGATGGTAGTCAGGGATGTCCCTGGTCGAAGGACCAAGCGGCATGTAGGGCGCGGCCATCCCGGTGGTGACGCAAGTGAGTACGTGTAACAGTGAGATTAGCAGGAGATATAGGTAGGCACATGCTAGAATCCGTGACAGCACGTAGTCTGACATATGTCACCTTTGTGAATCTTTCACAGTACCCCACGTCTGACATAAGCCACTTTAGCAGAGTACTCTGGAAAGCACCTCACTCTCGCTGCCGGTCTACCACCACACCCACACCAAGTGACTACCCTGAGACCCTACGGCCAATCCGTTGCGTCCAGTCAGGAAACATGTGATGTACCCGTCACCGACTAGATCTACGGCCGCTAAGCTAATTTTTCTAATTTTAAAATTAAAGTGTTAAAGTAACAAAAATAAAATTCGCGTTATAACCGCTCGCGATTAATATTCATCAATCCCACAAAACGATGCACGAACGAAAAAGCAAAAGATAACCTAAGCTGCTAACTAAAGAAACAAAACAAAATGACGGTAGCTACTAAATCGCGTTCCCCCCTCCACCTCCTTTAAAATGCTCTAATGTATATAAAAAAAGAAACGGCAGTATTTAACTAAATACGTAGATATACAAGGCAAATACAAATAATAATTACAACTAATTAATTCCTTCTTGTTTACAATTCTTAAGGAATTCATAACCGTCGATGTTTAGAGAGAACGCGCGAAACACTAAACGATAACAGAAAACAATTAAGACACGCAATTATAACTAAAGCTCTAGTAAATACCTTATGGATTAAGCCCTTGGATTCCCTTTCTCGCGCTAATTCTTCCATCCTCCTTTCCGCTGCTTAAATTCCTATTGTCTTCTATAAGTCCGGTGAATTGCTCCGTGGGGTAGATTATCCTGCGATAATAATACTGATAATAATAATCTTCATAATGAGTAATTTATTAAGTATTAATTAAATTTATCTAAATTTAGATTTGTTCGTGCATCATCACGAATACAAAAAAATTAACATGGGAAAGACGGAATTAAAGAAATTATAACTAAAAAAAAATAATAAATACCATATTGGCTAATCTTCCCTTCGTCCAATCCATTCTTCGGTCCTCTTCTCCTCTTCCTTGAACTCCTCGTCCAGAAATCCGAAGGCGTATACATTTTGCAGATTATCCTGGAATAACAATGACATAATTAGTAAAGTTAACACTAAAAAAATGCTAAATTAGGCGTTAAAGATATTTTAGCACTTATAAATATCATTCTATTACACAAGATTTTTTTTTGGAGCTGTTCATTTAATAAAAGTTGCCAATATGTCAATTAATAGCTTTACCTAAGCAACTGTAAATCATAAAAATTTTAAACATCTAAATCGCCGAACGAATACACGATAAAAATTGCCCGAAATGCGTGATTCGGTTTGATTTAAAAGTGTTCACCCATCATTGTGGATCTGCCGAAAACGATATTTAAAGACATAACAAAAACTTGAATGTCAAATCCTAGAATTTGATTTGTGTATATGGGCAAAAAAATGATGTATATAGAAATGATATCCTTGGTTGCATACCTGCACAACTCACAATTAGTAATTTCCAATTTAAATCAATTAATTTTCGTAATGGGAAGAGTTACATTATCCCAAAAATGTAAATACAAAAGAGACGCTGTATTCAAATTAAATTTAATCGCGCTACAATTGGTTCGGATAGATCCGGAAGCGTTCGTGCATTATACTCGACCGACGCGGAATTTGTAAAAAAAACTTGCATGTCCAACGAAGCATACAAAAAATACAATGCAAAAAATACCTTTGGAAATACATTATAGCAATATCAGATAAATACAAAATATAATTCAAACAGAAATATAAAGTTTCAACGCGTAGAACGCAAATTTATATTAATATTCCGCAAATAAATAATAATAGCGTCACCAACATACCTCTATTTACGCAGCGCAGAAATTTCAAACTAAAATTCCAGAGTGGTTTTATTTCGGCAAGAAAATGATGCAGGTAGAAAGAATATCCGATTCTTATAATCACAAAATTCACACACACGGTCAAGATAATTAATTTGCGTAAGGCGAAAAGCGACGCCATTCGAAATATGTAAGCGCAAATAGAGACGCTCTATTGAAATCGACTTATGCGCGCGAAAATTGTTCGGGCAGGTCCGGAATCGTTCGCGCATCGTCGTCGACTCTGGCGCGCGGAATTTGAGAAAAAAACTTGCATGCCAGATGTATACGAAATATGATTGATATGTAAAACAAAGGATTTGAAATGCATTAAGAAGGAATATAATATTCATACGGAAATATAAACGTTTCAAAAATACATGTAACAGTACCTAGACGCATATTATTATATTAATATAATACGCATTCCAGGCACTGTTACCCAAATAAATAATAACAAATATACATTAACATACCTTTGTTTATTCAACGGAAATTTCAAATGAGATCCAGGGGCGATCCGATTTCGGCAAAAGAATGATGCAGGTTAAAGAATATCCAATTATCATAATCGACACAATTCACACAATTACTATTACACAATTCAAACTGATTAATTTTCGTCAGCGAAAGCGACGCCGTCCGAAGTATGTAGTTAAATGCGAATAGACGCAGTATCAAACATCACCTATAATACAAAAAAAGCAGGTTCGGATTGGTTGGAAATCGTTCGTGCATTATCGCTTAGCGATACGGGGTTTGAGAGAGATTAACTTCATGTAGAAAAAAGGTTTGGAAATATATTCAGGTAATGTAAGAAAGGTTGTAAATATTTAAGCTGCACCATAAAAACATTCAAGGACATTAATTCAACAGCGCATTGAATGCATATTATAATTTATCGATCTATTTTAAATAAAAGTATTTCTTTTCAATCAATACTCTGTTATTGAATTATAGTTTTGTCACATAAAATACATTTTTACATACAATTTTTTTACAATAACATAATAAGATATGAAACAATGTGTAAATATAGTACATGGCACTTGCAATTAAAAGAGTCGATAAATTAAAAAAATGAAATTGTATTTACCATATTAATTTTATTGAGAATCACACAAGTTAAAGTTTGTCAGTATAGTGAATGAACTAAACCAAAATAAAAAATGTAATGTGTTAAAAATGTCAGTCCATTCGCGATTGTTTCAATTGAAGATTTATAAACGGCATATTAAACAACGTTCAACATTATATCTTTGTGTGTCAATCAATAAAAAAAATATTATAAAACCATGATTATACAGTTTCCATTTATAGTTTAAATGATCTAAAGTTAGATTATTATTTCATTGTAGTTATACTGCAGTATATAACAAAACTTTCTTTTCTCTCTCTAAGGCGACAATATTTTTAGGCAGTCTTAGATAAATCCAACCATATATTATATAGAAGGGTTTTCATGCGCGATTTCAGGACCATAATTGATCTTAAATCTTTATTATCGTCTTGTTATGCTAATATCCACAATAGACTATCATACGGTATTACTGTTTGGGATGCATCACTCGCCACCCGAAATGTGTTTTTGGCCAAGAAGCGTTACATGGTTGCAATCAACTCTTGATAATCATGTAAAACTCACTCTAGAAATCGAATATTCTGCTAATGCCTGCGATTCATATATATGAACTTCAAAACTACAGCCACAAAATAAACGAGCATTTCTGTCAATAATTTTAATTTTCTGATTATTATATAATAATAAATATAAGTAAATTAAGTTAACAAAACAACTTATTAATTTAAAAACTAAGAAAATAAAAGTTGAGAAGTAGATTTATGTTTTTTTTTCTCGGCAAATTTTCGTCCTTTTAGATTTAACTTTTCTCTTTTCAGTGATTTTTGTTTTAAGTTTAAATATTTTATTCTTAAAAAAAAAAAACCTCAATTTAGAAAATTGTTCAATTAATGTTTTGTCAACAAGAACGTGCCTTGCAATATACTTTCAATTTCATTATATTTATAGCGGAATACCTCAGAATTCTAATCTTCTAATGTAAACAAACACGAGAATTATCGCGAGGTGCGTCATCACAGCGTCACATGCATCCACCCTCCCTTTTCCCCAGGCCACACAATTCGCCAGTGCCAGTAAATCACCGATACGGATTCCGTCGTTTCCGCAGATGGATAAAACACAGAAATCTGTCTCTCACTCTGACCGAGATACTTGTTATATTTATCACGTTTTCAAATCAATTTACATTCACCAATGGAGTGCACCACTTCCCTGAGCAATACTTTATTTTTCCGAAAATGCATTACGTTGACTAACTAGATATATTTAAACAATGCTAGTACTTATCGTTAAGTGTGTATGGGTTGTAGCTTTTATTGCATTTAGATGTAAAACTGAGCAGAGTGTGCTACGCAAGAAAGTATTTATCAAAAGAAGGTCATATATTTTAATTGCGTTTAGGGTTTGTTATTTTAAGGACGGAAATATTTAGATTCTCGACATAGATTGAAGCAGCAAGGAAAAAGTTTTGATATCTGCTCCGTACGGCATGACATTAAAGAGGCGACCCACTGTACATCTGCAACTACAAATGACATCTCTTTTTGCGATTGAAAGAACATCAGAAATGAATTAATGTTCATAGAACACGTTATGTGTTACCAGTAAAACAATAAAACAAAAACAAAAAAGTAGTAACTAGTATTATAGGAACAGTATGCGATGTAGATAAAACACAAATAAACAACTATATATGAACTATAGACATCAACAACCAAAAAAAGAAGCATAGCGTGTAGTAGATTGGAACGTTTGATGTTTTATAGCGAGTGCTTCCCTCTAACTATCTGCCATAAGAAACAGGTCTATAAATATTATTATAATGGTTGATTTATGTGGCACACGAGTACACTACCAGCTAGCGCTCAACCATAGAATTTATATCACCTACTCAAGTTCGGATAGAGATTTAATACGGTAAAGTGTCCCCACCACAACACGAGATACATCTACATAAATAATACATAGAGTTATAGGAACATCTACATATCGTATGTGCTATTGCCTACACTAATGTACTTCCTAGTATCCTTTCCTATGTAGCGCGCGGGCAACACCTAATTGCATACAATGAATGAGTCAGCGGTGCATTAATTAAATCGTTATTATTGTAATAAGAAGGAAAGGGACGATGTACAGGTTTGGTGCGACCGCCGTGGTATACCTATGATTGTAATGTTTTACGTTTTATGTGAATTAAATTGTTTAATTCATCATATTTAGCCAATTTAACATTTGAAAGGATCATCAGTAGAGACCGGATTATATTCAAAGTGCATATATTTTATTTTTTGCATATCTCTAATTATAGTCTATATGTAGACGTATTACACTAATTGAAGTTAATTAGCGCTAATTAGTGATTGCATATATTGCATATTTAGGCATTTCTATGCATATTTTTACAAAAGTTGCATATATTGCACATTTAAGCTTTTTCTTATCCTTTCTATTAGTAAAAATTCCTAGTAATTCCTAATGTAGATCGACAACCGACAATTCTCAGAACGATAAATCTTTTACATTGGTTTCTCTAATACTTTTTTTCAAGAACTGCACGTGTTTAATTTCACCTAGCAGAAGGGATGTGGTAAATACGTTTTATTATTATTAATTCCCAAATAAACTATTCATTCATTGAATATCTTTGAGCGAAACAGCATGCAATTGTGTTACGTTTTTAAATACTGCTACTTACTGCTTACTTACTACAAAATTTCTTTATGGATTAAGCCATATCCTGAACTGGTAAAGGATGGCGACAACATATTTTGTTGAGCCTGCAGTAAACTGGTAAGTTTAATTTTACTAAAAGCTTTACAATTGTTTTTAAATTCTTTAACTTTTGATATAAAATGACAATTGTTGTTGTAGATGTCTTCTGAGAGAAAATACCTGATTGATCAACACGTTAAAACTCCATCACATATTGGAAAATGTGAAAAACTAAAGCGATCCGCATGTGTGCAGCAATCTATACGTCAATGTGTAGCATCAACTTCACGAAACTCAGAACAAGAGAATATAATACGGATCTGTGTAACGCATTAATTTCGTCTAACATACCATTAGCTAGATTAAACAATGTTAATTTGAAATCATTTCTGCAAAAATATTGCAAACATAATATACTTGACGAAAGTACCTTACGAAAAAATTATGTCATCTTGTTGCCAACAAACAATAGCAAAAATTCAACAATTGGTAGGGAATAATTTTATTTATATCATGGTAGATGAAAGTACGGATAAGTGCGGCCGTTATATTGCCCATTTGTTAATAGGAATTCTTGATGAAGATATTGTAGGTAAATGATATTTAATTTATTGTAAAGAACTTCAAAAAACAAATAATGTGACAATTGCCCAATTCGTTCAAGAAGGTTTATCAAATTTCTTTTTACCTGGAAGTACACCTTGTGAAAAAATTTTACTAATGTTGTCCGACGCTGCACCATATATGATAAAAGCCGCGCAAAATTTAAATTTTTTTTATAGTAACATTATTCATACCACTTGTTTAGCTCATGGGTTCAATTGTGTAGTCGAAGACATTAGGAATCACTTCCCTTTGATTAATGATTTAATTAGCAATGTCAAGAAAGTATTTTTAAAAGCACCTTTACGAATCCAATTTTATAAGGAGCGACTTCCCGGTGTTAAGTTGCCTCCTGAACCGATTATTACGAGATGGGGTACATGGTTAGAGGCTGCAATTTTTTTCGCGATAATTTGAACGAATAAAAATGTAATTCTTGAAATTACTGCTTACTGCATTGCTCTAGAAAACTGTAAAAAGATAGTAACATCAATAGAATTGATACAAAACCTTTTGTATATTAAGTCAAATTATAGCTTTGTTTCAAGTTCCATTCGTAAACTAGAAACGCAAGGGATGTCGCTCTCGGAATCAGTCGAAATAGTAGACGAATTTGATATGCTATGTAAGAAGGTTAAGGGTACATTAGGTAATTCTTATATACGATAAATTTAAAAAAGTAATAAATAAAAATGCGGCGTAATTGAAAAAATTGAAGAAAGTTAAGAAATTTTGGAAGATGAAGCAGTAAATGATTTCGACTTTAATTTTAGTTTAGAATGTATTGCAAAGTTAAAAAAATGCACCAATTACATCTGTGGTAGTTGAAAGAAGCTTTTCTATTTCGAAACATATGTATTCTGATAGAAGACAAAACTTTCTTTTACACAATTTTGAAAAACATTTAATTATAAATTCTTTTAGAAATATGTTGTGAAAAAATGTTGTGCAATAAAGTTAATGTTTAAATTTCTGCTCTTATTTATTTTATGTAAAAATTTTGCATATTGTCGCAATTTTTTTGCATATATGCCCCAGGTTTATGCATATTTTCTCAAAAATCGTTGCATATATATGCGCATATATTCCAGTTTTTCTTTGCATATAATCTGGTCTCTAGTCATGACTTACTTAGATATACCTTTTTTGATAAAGAGATAAAAGAGATTGTTTACCATCAGCCTCCAGTAGCTGTAGACGATATGAAAATTATAATGAAAAATGTCTGACAGTGTGAAGAAATGTTGTTGAATGCACTTAAATATAATTTTTGGAAATAGATTACAAGTATACATTATATAAAATGGCGGCCGTCGGCATCGTAAATCTCCTTTTTTAATTAGTTTTCTCATGTGTCATGTGTGACTGTTTCAAAAACAAAAACACAAGAGCATCCAAACGATATCTGGACTGCCCTTACATATGTTTGTGTGAAACACATCAGAAAGTTGCTCTGCCTCGTCTTTTATTCGATGGAATCGATAAATATTTCGTGTCGTCGCGACAATACCACGTCTCTCCACTCATATCTATCGTACGTAACGGATCACGCTGTGGATTTTTGCCGATATCTCGCATCACAATACTCCATTAAGCGCGAACAGCACTTCTTGCCGTTTGTGACGTGGGCGTTGTTAACCTAAATATTGTGGCACCGTCGTCGTCGGTCGTGACAGAACGAACGATCTCTCGCCAGAATAGAAAGTGCAGACTTATTTACTTATTAATATTATTTAATACATTTTTTTTAGGAGCGTATCGTCTCGTCTCGAGTCCTCGTCATTTCCGCAGAAAATTGTACTAACAGCGACGTGAATAAAGTAATTAATGATCTCATTGCGGACTGGTGACTTTTAGTATTTCTGATCTTAGAAATAAGAAAGTCTCCTTACATTTTATTATTTTGCAAAGTAGTTTAGCTCAGCTTGTAGTAGAGGAGAATGGGGCATGTTCGGACAATAAACTTTAAAAACGGATTATATTGTTATCTAATGGGGTATGAAAAGTTTCTCATATACACTTTAATACGTACACATTTTTGTATGACGTACTATATAAGAATACGATAATGTTGCATGGTTTTTCTCGAATATGTCTTTTTCCCAAAATAGCATTTGTCCGAATCTGCCCCACACCGGGACACTTCCGAACAATACATGGGGCGCATTCGTACATAGCTAAATTAAACACAAAAACATTGATTTTCATTGATTTAAATATCACAAATCCTAGTCGCCTTTCTTGCGCAAAAATTTTACCTCATGCACCGGTTCTAAGTCCACAATAGTCACCTCTTATTAAACTACCCCAACATAGCACTTTATGGTTTTCTTAGTAGCAAACTTCACCAGAATGTAATCTGCTAAGAATATGCTCTCATCATCCAATATACCTTGGAAAAGATGGTGGGCTAACTCTTTTCTCTTTTTGTCAAGGTCTTCCTCTATTCGATTTTTTTTCTTCTAAACAGGTATATATTTTGGAACAGGCCTTATTTCTTGGCGCGCTTCAGTTTTAGGATACGGTTGCAATTCCTGAAGAATTTCGTTGCAAGACTTAGTTTTTGAAAAACTACAATTACAATTCTATTAATTATAGAGGTTACTATATCGACAGATTCTTCATTAATAGTAGAAGATTCCAAGGGTAGATCAATTTGAGATACTTCACAGTTTGGTAATAAATTGAAACAGGGACGATCAATTATAGAAGTTGCTAGAAAATCATCATCAGTAAACACTAGGGTATTTATTGGCCAAATGCCTTCTTTAGAAAACCCTTTGGTGATGTTAGCTGGTGTGAAAGATTGTAAGTATAGATCTCGGTAATTTGGGATGTAATTTTTGCTATACATATCGCAATGATCCCCTAATTTAAACTTTTGATTATGCATCTCAATAACCCCATTATAAACAACAAAGGCCGTACCCTTCGACCCATACGTCAAAATTTCTAAACCCTCTCGAAAAGTGCCTATAAATTTATTATAACTAATACTTTTTAATTCCGCGGGATGAATTCTTCATGGTCACCATGTGGTTCTAAGTACGTTAACAGCTACTAAGAAGTTATGGAATTATACACGATCTAGCACTGCAATGGTTAGATCACTACCAATATTAAGGTCTAAATTGGGGTAACTGTTACTATTAAGTCAGAAATTTAGTAACAGTTATGTAACAATTTTATTATTAAGTCGAAGTTCCAGTCTCTGTTCCTGTCACTTTGATGCTGGTTGGGATGCACAAATTTACTATCAGAGAACTAAAACTTCAAGTCAACCCACGTTATTAGTACATAATATTAATCGTAAATTGCGTGTAAATATAATTTTGTTTTAATCTTAATTAAACATTCGTTTCAGTTGATTTTCAATTGGCTGTGATAATAAAAATGTAATTCTATCCCAGTTAGGGAAATTTCAGGAGAGCATATTCTATGAGTAATGACGTCATTCAAATTTCGAGAGAAAATGTAGAGATTATGAACTTTTCTGCGCATGTGATTTTACTGCCAAAGGAAGCTGAACTATGTGCATGTATAAGGGCTGTTCGAACATGCAGTTCGCGAACGGTTCGTGATCATGTGAACCAATCAGAGAACAGATTGAAGTTCTCGCGAACTGAAAAGCGTCGTCTGATTGGAGAACCGTTCGCGAACAGCATGTTCGAACAAACCTGTAGTGTTTGCACATACGCTATTGAGGATTGCAAAATAATGTCAAATTGACAGATACATTGTCTTTGGTTTCTGGGCATTTTCTGGGTTTTTACGGAAAATAGAATAGAAGGTAGTAAACAGATATCAAAGAAGAGGATGTGGTTGAAGACGAACGTTGTATAAAAGAAGCGAAGGATAAATTAAACATGTGTCAAATCAAAGGTTATTTTTGGCTAAAACCAATGAAATTTGGATGTGATTCAAGGCCAGAGGAAGAGCACTATTGTGGTGATTTGGCCTTTTTGGGAAATATGAAATATATTTTTGTATGATCCCTATAAATAGATATATTAATTAAATAGAAGGTAAATCGAGCACTGTGAGATATACTGATAACTAACAGGAAATACCAATAAACTTCGGTCTTACAAATTCTTTAATCTTCAAAAACACAATGTACATTTCGTTAGCTAAGCTAACATCTTCAGGTGTACATACAAGTGCATTGTCAAATACTAAATGCGTAAATACAGTAAGTATATCCTAGACTACAAAAATTAATCATCAGGACTACTATATTCAATAAATTCTAAATATTTGTAATTAAGGGGTGTTAAATCAGTATTGAGCAAGCTATTAATATAAATAGCTTCCCACATATTAAGATTCTTACAATTTGAAGACTTAATTAATTCTAAATCATCAATTGAAAAAATATGTCCTGTATTAACAAAATGATACGCCAAAGCGGATTTATCGGCATTGTGATTCTTAATATGATATAAATGCTCTTTAAATCTAATCTCCGCATTCCTCTTTGTTTGGCCTATATATACTTTATTACAAACACCCCATTTGATCTTATAAATCCCAGAACATTTTTTAAAATCAATAATTTCAATATTAAATTTTAATTTATTTCTTAAAGTATTAGAATTTTGAAAAACCGGACTAAGATTGTATTTTTTACACAAGTTTAATATCTGGTTAACCCATAATTTATCATAGTTAAATCTGCAAAACCTTTTCTCCACTATTTTCACTGGAATAAGTGTAGTTATATATCTAATAACCTCTTATTTTCTAACTTATTTTTAATTTTATCTATGACACTTTTCTTGTAACCATTAATTTCTGCTATATGATATATATATTCTAATTCTTTTTTAAAATTATCTTCCGAAAGCGGTATGTTCAATAATCTAGTTATTAAGAAAAAGAATGTTGTGGCATTTTGTTTATAGCTTGTATAAGATAAGTTGTGTATATAATTGTTTGTGTGTGTGGCTTTTTTATGTATATCAAAGTGGAATGTATTATCTTTAATCATAAGTAATAAATCAAGAAATGGTAAACTGTGTTGGCTCCTCAATTTCAAACGTAATTTTATTGACGGATACTGATTATTAATGAAATTAAGGAAAATATCTATATCAAAATCAAATGGTATTACAGCAAGAATATCATCTACATATTTAATCCACAATTTAGGGAAAGAAGGAAATTTACTTATAATATCTTTTTCAAAATAATTTAGGAAGAGGTTTGCTAAAAAAGGAGAGAGTGGGTTACCCATTGCAGTTCCAAATGTTTGTTTATAAAACTTATTATTGAATTTAAAGATATTTTGTTCCATGCACAGTTTCGTTAATTTAATCTATTCAAGAATTTTATCAAAAGCAACGTTGTTAAAAATTAAGAAAAATTCAAGATTTTGCAAAGTTATGCCAATTATTGAATATAGTAGTAGTAGTCCTCATGATTCATTTTTGTAGCCTAGGATATACTTACTATATTTACGCATTTAGTATTTGACAATACACTTGTATGTACACCTGAAGATGTTAGCTTAGCTAACGAAATGTACATTGTTTTGAAGATTAAAGAATTTGTGAGACCGAAGTTTATTGGTATTTCCTGTTAGTTAAATAGATATATTATTATTATTATTGTTTTAATGATGTATGACTTATTACATGCCAAACCAATCTCATAGTTTCTTATGGGAGTGTCAGTCGTAAAAGCAGACGCCACCATCGCTTAAGACGCGATAAGACACACATTATGCGAAAATCGAAAAATTTGGTCCTCATTTGCGCACGGTAGCACCACTTAACCACCTGCGGCGTTGCCATATTTACGCGTGCATGTTATACATACGTCCGAATTGTACAAACACACACTAGCGTCTGATGCACCTGTTACAAGGTCGCTTGCATGCGTGGAATGTCTTAGCAGGTGCATCCCGTTTGCTGCAGAACAAAACACCATACCACCGAAACAAAAACAAAAGGTCCGGCAGAGCGTTCTGCCCGCTTCAACCTGTTAATTTATTCCGTTTCGCATTCGTACGTCTTCTGTTTTTTTTAGCCCCGCGATGGTCACAGGTAGAGAAAAGGTATTTTGTATGGAGGAAATTGTCCGGATTGGATTAATGGATTTAGCAACGAATTGTACATAGTTATTCTTGTATCGATTACATTACAATTTATAAGCATTATGATTATTGAGAATTTATAGGAATTTGTTTTCAACTTTTCCACAAATCTTTCCTACACAAGGAGCATTGAAAATATTGTAAATTATTGCTTTAAAATAAATTCCAGTTATTAAATCTGCTGTAATTCATTTTGTGTATGATTCCTGATTGTTTTAGTATCTTCTTCAAGGTAATTCTTTACTCGTGTCCAGCAACTATATTCAGATATTTGGTAGTAGAATCGCCACCAATCTATATAGATTTCGCTTATGTTATTTCGCTTTGCATTGGAAGCGGCAATGTTACTAACAGAAAATATCCATAGTTTTATATACCACCAAGGATATGATCACGAGATGTTGATACATGGGACGGCAAATTATTGAGCATGGCATTAGTACATATTGGTTTACTTTCTGAAGACTTATTGAAAATTCATCAGATAGTAAACCTGAAGATGAAGAAGATAGTCAAAATGAAAGTGGAAGTTATAGTGACAAGTGATAATCACAGCTTATACTTTTCTTGATGACTGGCATTATTTCCTCTTTTGGTATTCTATTGTGGTTTTTCGCTTTATTGTTATAGTTTTAACTATTCTGCGTTCCAACGACTACACTGAGAAAAATGGGCTAAGTAAAGTGTTTACTTGATAAAAATTATTTACAATAGATAAAGTTTTACTTGGAACTATGCTTCCTAGCTTCCTGAATGCAAGTTGTTTACTGTAAATAGTGCTTTTATTAACGGCTATTAACAGCGTACCTGACAAATTTGTGGTAAGTAACGTATTACTTATGACTACTGGTATTGTATCTAACTACAGCACATGCTTAGTAGAAGTAACAACAATGCTGATCGCTATTAAACTCATGTATTTTCTAAATAGGTAACTATTTGCCATAACTATGATTATTTGAGTTTTGCTGCCACCCCGTGGTTGTTTTTACTATTCCTGATTGGCTAATACGGCGGAGTAATGAAAATATCCCCGAGACAGCTACGCGCGCAGGCGCGTGCTAGCGTGACGTAAGAGTTACGGACGTGGGAAAAGGTTGTCGAAAAAGGGTGGCCAAGGAGTACGGCCATTGTAGGCCAGTTGGAACGCAAATATATTAAAAATACCGGGTGGGTTAACTCAAGGCCCATCCGTATAAAGAATCCCAGCGAAAGAAAAGTACCGAGCCTATAAACAATCGGATGTTTCAATATTGCAGTTTTAAACCACGTGGTGGGATATTTGAATTCCCCATCATTGTGATGATATCTGCGCCCGCTGGTGAAGTTAAAGTGTGGATGCCGTCGCTAGGTGAGTGACATTTCAAGTGCTACCTGCAGTTAGGGATACCCCGACGAAGTAGCCGTTTTCGAGGCGATCACCGGACATAACCGTCACGTACGCCGGCAGAGGATCAACTCGCCGAGACAACGCCCAGTGCAAAGAACCAACAGAAACCGCAAGTTTACCGCCTAGGTATATTATTTCTTTGTTTGTTATTAGTTGTAACTTCAAAGCCATATTTCTCTTTGTCCTTTGTTTAGATTTCAATAAATTCAATAACTAAATAACGTTTCAATGGGCCCCATTTACCTTATCTTTTATTATTACTTTGTTCATTTTTTTCATTATTAAGGAATATATTTTATGAATCATTCCGTTGTAAATTGTCTAAAAAAAACTGTCGTTAAAGTGAAATCAATATCTTTCATTCAGATCAGGTAGTCACTGTGTTTGTCCTATATAAACTAAACTATTACTAATAATACTGCTTTTTTCTTAAGTAATAAGTATATGTTACCATCTTTAGCAAAATAAATGCGAATTTAATTTCAATTATTAATGCAATGGAAGCTACAGCACACTGAATAGTAATTAAAATTATTTGCAAACAATTTTGAATTACGCATTACTCGGTACGCAGTACTTATAGTTGCGGTTGCATAAATAATCGAAGATTTGTGGAACTTTTTTTTGTACTTTATCAGTTATTCACGCAGCGTACACAGTAAGCTACTTAATTAATATTCACTAAACTTCCTCGTTTCCTACACTAACTATAGTTGAACAACAAATTTAAGGTAAGTATATTGTATATAGCAAACCATTACCTTCTATATATCAGGTATTTAGTGAACGTGCATTAATGATACTCTTTCCTTATCACAAGTAATCTAAATAGCTTGTATTAATTATGAAGGTGTGATAGCTGTTATAGAATAGTTCACTCACAGCAATACACCTACTACTTGACAAGGGCAAATCTTTGCTTACCGCAACTACATATATTCTTTGGCTTAACTACTTCAGTTTAATTATCATAAGTAACTTCATAAGTTATCGGTATGAAGCAGCCCGTAAATAACTTAGATTGCTTGTTGTTAGTATCAGTGTTTAGGATTTCTTTTTTACTAGTGTTAAGTAATCTGTGCTTTTGTCCCCTATTCAGCTGAACTTTTTACTTACGATAATTGTATTTTTATTTATGATTACTAATTTTTTTTTTTTTTCAGTGTAAAAGTGATAGTTGGGATATACTATAAATCAAAACAAAAAAAGATGTGGGAAAGTCATTGAAGAATAGCAGAAATTTTCTTAATTTTCCATACTTTTTCGCAATTATTTGAGAAGTTATAAGGACGAGGCATTTTCAAAGAAACGCCCGGTATATATACATAATAAATAACGCGGGTGACAACGCGAGAAATCATAAATTATAAGCTCCCATACCGCCGGCATCTCACCAGACAAGCACCTCGTTAAGATCACGCTCCTCCAACCAACTTTACTTATCTACAGCAATATCGCGAACAACGCCTAGTAACGGGTCAAGGGGTAATCCGGTCACATCCAAACGATACGCGATGCGGAACGGCGCCAAAACAGAGATGGGACGTTTGCGCTTTTTTTTCCCGCCACAGATGGCGCTGGTATCGATCCGTCATCAAGCTGCACTGAGAAAAATTTAATAATCATAAATAAAAATACAATTATCGTAAGTAAAAAGTTCAGCTGAATAGGGGCAAAAGCGCAGATTACTAAGCACTAGTAAAAAAGAGATCCTAAACACTGATACTAACAAGAAGCACTCTAAGTTACTTACGGTCTGCTTCATACCGGTAACTTATGAAGTTACTTATGATAATTAAACTGACTGTAGTTAAGCCAAAGAATATATGTAGTTGCAGTAAGCAAAGATTTGCCCTTGTAAAGTAGTAGGTGTATTGTTGTGAGTGAACTATTCTATAATAGCTATCACACCTTCATAATTAATACAAGCTATTTGGATTACTTGTGATAAGGAAAGAGTACCATTAATGCACGTTCACTAAATACCTGATATATAAAAGGTAACGGTTTGCTATAAATATACAATATACTTACCTTAAATTTGTTGTTCAACTATAGGTAGTGTAGGAAACGAGGAAGTTTAGTGAATATTTATTAACTAGCTTACTGTGTACTCTGTGTGAATAACTGATAAAGTACAAAAAAAAAGTTCCACAAATCTTCGATTATTTATGCAACCGCAACTATAAGTACTGTTTGCGTACCAAGTAATGCGTAATTCAAAATTATTTGCAAATAATTTTTAATTACTATTCAGTGTGCTGTAGCTTCGATTGCATTAATAATTGAAGATTAAATTCGCATTTATTTTGCTAAAGATGGTACATAATACTAATTACTTAAGAAAAAAAGCAGTATTGTTAGTAGTAGTTTTATTGTGTATAGGACAAACACAGTGACTACCTGATATGAATGAAAGATATTGGTTTTACTTTAACAACCGTTTTTTTTAAAACAATTTACAACGTAATGACTCATAAAATATATTCCGTAATAATGAAAAAATGAACAAAGCAATAATAAAAGATAAGGTTGATGGGGCCACCTTGAAACGTTATTTAGTTATTGAAATTATTGAAATCTAAACAAAGGACAAAGAGAAATATGGCTTTGAAGTTACAACTAATAACAAACAGAGAAATAATATACCTAGCGGGTAAACTTGCGGTTTCTGTTGATTTTTGCATTGGGCGTTGTCTCGGCGAGTTGATTCTCTGTCGGCGTACGTGGCGGTTATGTCGGTGATCGCCTCGAAAACAACTACTTTGTCGGGGTATCCCTAACCGCAGGTGGCACTTGGACTGTCACTCACCTAGCGACCGGCATCCACACTTTAACTTCACCACGCGGGCGCAGATCTCATCACAATGATGGGGAATTCAAATATCCCACCACGTGGTTTAAAACTGCAATCTTGAAACATCCGATCGCTTATAGGCTCGGTACTTCTTCTTTCGCTGGGATTCTTTATACGGATGGGGCCTTGAGTTAACCCACACGGTATTTTTAATATATTTGCGTTCCAACTGGCCTACAATTGGCCACCCTTTTTCAACGACCTTTTCCCACGTCCGTAACTGCTACTTGACGCTAGCCCGCGCCTGCGCGCGTAGCCGTCTCGGGGACTATTTTATTACTCCGCCGCGCTAGCCAATCAGGAATAGTAAAACAATCACGGGGTGGCAGCAAAACTCAAATAATCATAGTTGTGTGGCAAGTTGTTACCTATTTAAGAAAATACATGAGTTTAATAGCGATCAGCATTGTTGTTACTTCTACTAACCATGTGCTGTAGTTAGATACAGTACCAGTAGTCATAAGTAATACGTTACTTACCACAAATTAGTCAGGTACGCTGTGTAATAGCTGTTAATAAAAGCACTATTTACAGTAACAACTTGCATTCAGGAAACTGGGTTTAGTTGCAGGTATTAATTAACGAGAATAGTTCCAAGTAAAACTTTATCTATTGTAAATAATTTTTTATCAAGTAACCCCTGTACTTAGCCCATTTTTCTCAATGTGTGGTTTTTCGTTTTAAAAATCTAATTATATTTGTCGATATAATTGAAACCAAGAGCTAAAACCGCTAGTTCAGAATAAAATAATTAGAAAAGAACAAAATTCAATACGCATTGAACTGTATCTCCATATAGTACACGTGAATGAGTGTACCGATACGTCTGAAATTGGCGCGTGCTATATTATAATGTATCATTGTCATCGTGCAGGCGCCAAATAAATAATTGTGTAGCGTTTGCCCCAACGCGTGGCGCTCTGTCATTGTAGGAACGCAATAACACGCAAAATTGCGCAAGATATAGTAGGCGAGAGATATTAACGCCGTTGTTGTATGAGATTGTCCGAAGCGGAGAGCAGTTACCGGAACTCCATACGTCAAAATATACAGAGTAGGTCAGAAGGAACAGACCAAACTATAAATGTTTTGCCACCGAAGTTAAAAGTTTTCCGACTTTTGGAAAATTTGGGGTTTGCAACAACTTGACACTTACTTTCTTTCTAAAATATTTCCACCTTTTCTGCACTTTCGGTTAACCGGAAGTCGCCATGAACTTTGTTCTTTTAAATAGAACACCCTATACAGGGTGATTCTCAATATATGCGACAAAACTTTAAGCGCTGATTCCTGGGGTTATTTTGATCATAAAAGTTCATAAGAACATATGTCCAAAATCGCTCAGTTTTAAAGTTGTACAATGTTTAATAGTAAGTTAACCTAATTAATGTTTTTATTATAAATTAACGAAATAATTTGTAAAACAAAATTAACTTATACTAACTGTTGAAAATGACCGCCCCCAACTGCAATACAAGCTTCTATCCTCCGTCGTATTGACTGACGAGTCCGTTCTAAAATACCAGGGGTATTTCGAATTGTTTGAAAAGCTGCGATAATACGATTTCTCAGTTCATCGACATTTTCAATGGGAGTCGTATAAACTAATGATTTAAGGTGACCCCAGAGAAAAAAAAGTCCAAAGAATTTAAGTCTGGAGACCGAGGAGGCCACGGTTGTGGACCTCCTCGTCCTATCCACCGATCTGAATACGTATTGTCCAAAAACTCGCGAGCAACTAAACTAAAATGCGCTGGAGCACCGTCATGCATAAAATACATTTGTAATCTTAATTGCAACGGAACTTCTTCCAGCAGTAGTGGTAGCTCCTCTTCAAGAAAATTGCGGTATACCTCGCCATTTAACCGCATCGGTAAAAAATGTGGACCTAAAAAGTGATCTCCAACAATTCCGGCCCACACATTGACAGAGAATTGATGTTGATGACGGGCATTCATTAGTTTGTGCGGATTTTCTTCGGCCCATATGTGATTATTATGAAAATTATTAATCGCGTTTCTACCCAAATAATCAGGATTTTGTGCGATTTTGTGTTGCATCCATTGACAAAGAGCCATTCTTTGCAGAAAATCTGCCGGCAAAAGTACCTGCACCCGTTGAATGTGATATGAATACAACAGTTGATATTTTAATATTCTCCAAACTGTGGCCTGACTAATGTTTAAACCAACGCAATTTTTCTGGTGCTTGTAGTAGGATGTTCCTCAATTTCATTTAGTACCATTAGTTCAACTTGTGGAGTTCTCGCTGTAGATGGGTGCCCGTTATCAGTCGTCCGTTTTTTAAAATTTCCCGTTTCACTAAGACGTTGGTGAAGACGGGCAAATATTGAATGATGCGGGATGATACGGTTCGGCTATCGTTCTTCATAAAGACGTCTAGCAGCACGCGAATTTCCATTGGCAAGACCGTAAACGAAATGCATCTCACACCATCTCAGCATTCGTGTAATTAATTTTAGAAAACAGAAAAACTGGTAATAAACTGAATGAATACTTTAACAACTATTGACAAATATTGAAATGACAAATAAACAATTCCCTCTCAACACAGTACCCTAACAGCCAGAAATATTACATAGATATTTTTAAAAATATATTTTATAAATATTTTTCGTGAGAGGTTTTTGAATATATTTTTCATATTTTTTTTCTAAATATAGATAAAATATTCAATTAAAATATTTATTCCATATTTTAAAATTGATGTAAGCGCTATATTTTTTTCTAAAATATTTGTAAAATATTTATATGAAAATTGAGAATTTTTTATGCAATCTATTTAATTTATCAAAATGAACTAAAATTGTTCTTGGTTATTTAGAATGTATAACGTCGATAACGAAAAGTTTAAACATACATAGAGTTGTCTAAAAGGCAAGAACTTGTTTTTTCACACTCACCATACAAGTTAATAATCCATAATTCTGGCATCTTTTAAGGCATACTGAAGGTTTTTTCAAATTAATCACTATTTTTTAATTGAAGTGTTCTAAATAAAAAAACAAACATATTTATTATCATTTCATTTGAATAAGCCAATAAAAATGAAAAATACTCATTTTTAAGTCTAGCCTTGGCTGGTGCCAGGTACAACCCTATGGCTTTTTTCATACCTTCGGTAGTGG
Source organism: Protaetia brevitarsis (assembly GCA_004143645.1). Classification (NCBI taxonomy): domain Eukaryota; kingdom Metazoa; phylum Arthropoda; class Insecta; order Coleoptera; family Scarabaeidae; genus Protaetia; species Protaetia brevitarsis. The sequence continues at coordinate 1,766 of RXPK01000500.1, read as the reverse complement.
CGCTCTCATGGCGTTTTCTTGTGGCCTCTAAAACAATGTCAATTGTATTAGATCATACCATAAATAAAACATCGTACAACATTATCAACACCTGCTAATACATTTGGAGCATTTACAATAATTGGAGTGGACATTCTAACACTTACGATACTTATTTTTACTTTATTTCATAATATTTGAAAACATTCTACGTATAAACAATAAAACAACACAACGTATTCTAACCTGTATTTGAGGTTATGACGCTTATCTACCGAGATGAATCTCTTAAGCAAATCAACTAGCAATTTATCTGGTAGATGCAGTACATATATGATGCATAAAATTCCTACAATTATATTATTAAACGATTTCTGTACATAGCGATATTGAGCATTCCAATTATCTTATAAATGCCATGACATGTTCAAAGTTTTGCTTATCTCGTAGTCACCACAAAAACTAAAACACATCCCGCAACAATTAATTACATAGTTAACCCTAATCTGCCCTAATCGTATACTATTATAAACTATAACACGTAACGGACAAACGAATGAAAACGTTGATGATACGTACGTGCGCGTATGCATTCTATGTACCTAATCCATAGACGCATAAACAATACTAAATCATATAACACCGGCACTGTAACGAGAGGTGTAAATAGAGGTGTTGTGTTGACGTTCACAACTTACAAATATTACAAATAATATAATACAAAACGCAGATATATTAATAGAAAAGTTACAGCGCTCAACTTAGATACTAATTAAATCATATTAGATATATATTATCTAATTTAATCTTTAAACTATCATTTTAAATAGGTACATACCTACTTAATATGTATGCATATTTTACCTATTTTATATTATTCGTTCTACGCACCAAATGTACAAAAGCAAAAATTCAATCTTTTTTTTTATATGAAATAAATATTTACAGAAATACATAGCAAAATATTCTTGTAGAGTTATGAAAAATATATTGAGAAAACATTTGCAGTAAAATATTATTAATGCTACGTACATAACATATATATTTTTTAAATGTTTTTCTAATATATTTTGTATAATATATTTCATTCATATTATATTAATATAACTAATATTCAAGAAAGATTTAATATTTTTTAAATATTTATAAAATATGAAATAAATATAGTTGGTCACTGTTGTAGTTTTTGAAGGACCAACTGTGATATTATATCGTGTTAGTCATAGTTCATAATTTATTATTAAACATTCAATAACTTTAAAACCAAACCGTTTTGGACATATACTCATATGAACTTTTATGATCAAAATAACCTCAGCTATCAACTATTAAAGTTTGTCGCATATATTGAGAATCACTTTGTATATCAACTGTTCCATTTCCTTGTTCTCTTTGATGAACGATATAAATATACCTATTCAAGTCTTCGGTTATTACTTACATTATTTGCAATTAGAAATAAATCTACAGTAATTAACAATAAAATCCCATTAAATTACGAACAGGACAGTTAATTTCTGCTAACATTGAAAGCTTTCGATATAATAAAATAAACATAAAATATAGATATCCAGTTATATGTATATACCTACACAAAAGTCTATTTTGCCGACACAGATCTGGGATTATTTAGATTTTCAATACATGCTCGTAGTTAGGTCGGTATATAACTGCCTCACAGTAATTGCTCGAGATCACGATTCGTTGCGTAAGCATTTCTTCCGCTAGTGTTTCGCCCGTACCTGTATACATATCTCTGTCTCCTCTTGGAAAACGTTTAGCGAGGG